>OZ012679.1:35424657-35672157 GCA_963942445.1 Argyra leucocephala | reverse complement strand
ATTCAAAATTGTGCTACTTTGTAAAAATTATATCTAAATTTATTTAATATACATATACAACAAAAAGAAAAAAAAAGAAACAAAAGAAAAACATAAACAAAATTTATAAAAATCGAAATAATAGAATTTTTGATAATAATTTAAAAATAAAAGAATTTAATATTTAATAATTAAAATAATTTATATATATTATGAATTGTTAAAAATTGTGGTTATAATAATTTTAATATTTTCATTATTATTACCACCATTATTTTGTTTTTAGTTCATTTAATCTTTTTTGTTATTTTCTATTAGTTTTAACACTATTTAGTATAATTTTTTTTTGTTTTTGTTTTCTTTTAAATTTAAATTTCTAAAATTTTATTTAATTTACTTATTGTTTATAATTATATTTTGTTTTTTTTTTTTTTGCTTTACTTATAATATTGATATTTACATTTAGAATAACGCCCAATATTATTTCAATGTATTTTGTTTATATTTTATTGTGTATACTTAAATTTTTGTTTTTTAATTAAAGTTTTCCAATTGTTTTTTTTCAATAGTTTTAATTTATTGAAATAATGAAATTAGCTTGTTTAAGGAATTAATTTTTTTTATATAATAGTTTTTGGTGAGGGAGAGTAATCTGCAGTCGTAATAGGAATGATTGTATCTGCAAAAAAAAATTAAATTGACTTTCATAGGAATTCGGTATCTGCAAACATATTATCATTTAACATCTCGATTTCAATATTATCGAATTCGATATTGCTCAACATATTATATAAGCTAGAAGTTCGTAAATGGTCTTTATATGGGATTTTTAGAAACAAATGTAAATACTTCCTTCGATAAAAGATTGTATATATTAAAATATTGATTTAAAATTACAATTTAAAATTGAATTTATGTCACAGAGATTCTTATTCATGCCTAAAACTTAAAGGTATTTAGCTTTGTTTTCTGTAATAGAAACTGAATACTAGGAGTATATAATAATATAACACCTCATGGAAGCCTGATTAGTTTAATTTGGTATTTATTAGACATATCGATATCCAAACCAATAATATCATATTTTGGGCTTGTATCCGGATTCCAGGTTAATGTACTAAAAATATCAGATATAAAACAAAAATAAAAAGTTAAGAATTATGATTAGAAGTACATATATGCGTTGTTTAGTGGTACTATCAACACAAGTTTTATACAAGAAGGCAAAATGTTACTCTACAAAGTAATTTCAATGTCATTCAAAATTTTAAATACCAATCTAGATTATACAAACCATATATAAAATGTTATGAGGAATAGCCAGTGTAGAAATACGGAATTCCAAAAACATTACTTTAATTGTAAGTAAATTCGATCTAATATAAAGCATTAAAATATTCGAATATTTTTTATCCTCAAATAATAAAAAAAACAAAAAAATTTAACTTTAAAATTGATTTAACAGAAATATAATATAAATTTAAAAATTAATAAGTAAAAATTTTAAAATAGTTTTCATTGAGGCAAATATTCTATTAACATAATTTAATGGAAAACTTAAATTTTAAGCATACACCACAATATAATATAAACCTTTTAATTGAAATTAATATCGAATAATTTTTTGGTTTTTTTTATTTTGTTAAATTTTTTTTAAATATATGAATTAATTAATTTTATTTAGTTTTTTTTGATGTGAAACATTTTTGGTATTTATATTTTTTATTAAATTATATCAATATTAATAATTTTTATTAATTTTTTTTTTTTTGTATTTAAATTTTTACCTAAAAATATTATCAAGTTTTATTAATTTTTTCCAATTATTTTTTCCAAAATAAATTGTTTATTAAACAAAACTAAAAAAAAAAAAAAAGAACAAAAAAATTAAAGAATAAATAAAAATAAAAATTGTAATTAAAATTTATTATATATTTTTATTGTAGTAAAATTCTGCACAATATTTTTTTTTCTTTTAATTTAGTTAAATTGAATTTTTTTTTTATTTTTGAAACTATGCTATTTCAATTTTAAATTGAGAAAAATTATTATTTTAAATAAGAATAAGTAAAATGAATTAGGATTATGCTATTAATTAAAATAGAAAAAAAATTTTTTTTTAAAAATAAAATCACAATTTGATTTAATCAAAAATTTGCAATTTATATTTTTAATGCACAGTATTTTGGACTTAATTAATTAATTTGTGTGACTTTGAGTACATGCAGTTGAGATGAAAATTTAGAGATATGATTAATTTCCTCAACCGTGCAGGTTAATTCTAAAGTCGAGCTTATACATTATAAGAATGCTCTAAATACACAGTAACCAACTAATAGGTCGAGTACTCGGTTCTATTGTGTAAACCTACTTTAAAAGATTTATTGAAGATTTATTTCAAGAACAAACATCGTCGTTTAATGTGACTAATTAAAATAATTAAATTTTTGATTGATTCTTATAACTCACAGATATGTTTATAATATCTTGATATGAATTATAGTATAAATAGGAGTTAAAAACCAGGACAGTAATACATACTAATACGAATTTTATGTCTAATCGATCTTCAGTTAATGTACGTGTTAGATTTGTTACATACAAATTGGTATTTTTAAGACAATCGTCTGGTTTTTAACTCTGGACAATACATTACTAATGTCAATACAATACTATAAAGTACAAGTGTTAGATTAACAAACAAACACCTTTAATAGGTATTAAAAAAATATTGTGATTTTGGATTATGAGTATGATAGGAGCATATTGGTTTGAATTGAAAAACGTATTACATATTTCTTTTAAAACACTCAAAATAACTCAAAATAGTTTGAAATATTGTATTCGACATCTAGTTGGTTATGTAAGTAGTTTTAATTATTTTATTTTATGTACATAACAATTGGTTTATGTTCGAATTAACTCTCAAAATAGCTCAAAATAGTTTGAAATATTGTATTCGACATCTAGTTTGTTATGTAGGTAGTTTTAATTATTTTTGTACATAATTGATTTATATTCGTATAAATCAATTAATTAATTAACAAATATTCTGTACTTTTATAATAACTGTTGCAATAATTTGATAATTTTGATTTTATAGAATTAAAAGAAATAAAAAAAAAAAAAATTAATGTGTTTTGATTTCCTAATTTCATTTTGGCTTTTTGGTTCTCTCAGTTTGAAATTAAAATTGTATAGAATTGTTGTTTCATTGTATTTTATTTAATTTTTATTTTTTGAAATTCATTGAAAATGTTTTTAATTAAGTTTTTTTTTTTTTGTTTTTTATTTGTTTATTTATATTAATATATATTTCGTTATTTTTTTATTATTATTATTTGTTTTTTTTTTGTTTTGGTTTTGAATAGTCGTTCCATTATTATTAAGTATAATTTTTATTAAGTGTGATTTATTTTTGATCTAAAAATTAATATTGTAATAATTGTTTATTTTATTTTTTAACTTTATTTTTCGAATTATAAAATATGTTTTTTTTTTGTATTTTTTTTGGTTTTTGTATTTATTAATTTATTTTTATTTCATTTATTAATTAATTTATTATATTGTTACGTTTTTAACGATAAAGTTAACGTTTTAAAAAACTTTTTTTTTTTTTTTTTTTTTTTTTTGGTATAAATTAGTTAATATATTAATAATATAATAATGTTAATAATAATTTTCTCAAAATTTCTTAACATTTTAAATTTTTTTTGTTTTTCTTTTATTAAATATATTTTATAGTAGTTTTTTTTTTTTTTATTTATGTTAATACGAAAGTTTGGTATGAAAATTTTTTTTAAAAAAGAAATAATTAATTAATTATTAAAACAAATAATTAAAATTAAATTATTTTCTGACAGGCGAGGTAACATAAAACAAAAAAAAAACAAAAATTTCGTATTAAAATTAAATAGTTTAAGAATTTTTTATTAATAAAATATTATTTTCTTTAATAAAAAGGTCTTAATTCTTTATAATTGACTATTTTAATTAAAACTTTGTAAAACATTTGAAAAGTGTAAAAATAAAATATATGCACCTTATATTATGAATTACAATATTAGTTTAGGAAGGGATATTAGATAGCGTGAATTATTTTTAAAGTAAAGTTTATTTCAACGCTATTGCAGTTCAAGTTTGACTTACAGTTTAGTGAATAAAGTATAAATAAAATTCATCTGTACAAACAATGTATCCAGATACAAGTTTACTCAAACCCAATCAAAACAAATTCCCTTGTATTGGTTGTTGTCATTACTGTCCTATGACCCCAACCGTAGGACATAATGCGGGATATTTCATGCCTTGTAGGCATTTCGATTGGTTGTACATAACTAAAATTTAATACGCAACCATTGCAATTGATATAGGTGTTTTTTCTGTTACACAAATAAGCAAGAGTTGTGGATTGATGCTTTTGCAGTTTAGATCGAAATATTAATTATTACACAGATATAGATATCAAATGTTGATAGTATATCTTAAGTATATAAAATGTGAAATGAATTAGTAATTGATCAGAAGTTCTGTGATAGTTTTGTTTTAGAAAAAATTTGTTTTTAGTACGTCAAATTTGATTAATTATTATTAGCTCTAGAATTCTAGAATAATTTAATTGAAATGCTGAACTGTACTGGAAGAAAACTATAGAAATCTTCTGATTTTTATTTATTTATTTGTGCTTAATACAAACATAATACAAAATAACTGATATTTAATATAACGTATTGAAATATTTTGCAAAGTACGAAGTATTTCAAAATCGACTAATGTTATTTAACTTCTTACAACTCTCTATAAACGGTATTGCATTTTACATTTATACATGCATATATTTCATTAATTTAAATTTCATTTCTAAAGGAAAACAATAATTAACAAGCGATTTAATAAAAATTTTCATTTTTATTATTTTAATTTTATATTAAAAAAATTGCATATTTATAGGGGTTATATAAATGTAGAAAATTTTTCTTCAAAATTTGTGTAATTCGACTTTGACTTTGAATAATGATGTGAAATCATTGTGAAATAGCTATAAGTCTAAATAATGATTTCAAATAACAAATTTTTATATAAGTTTAATAAACATTTCGATATAAGTTCAAAATCATGAATTAAAATTTTTGTCTACACTCAGCAAACAAACCAGACTCACAATTTAAAATCAAGAGTGTTGTTTTGACTAAAGAACACCTACTAATGAGTTTAGGTAGTGGAGCTGAACAAAATAATATATTAGTTATTATCTATATATAGATATATATATACCAATTTGCTATAGTTGATATATATTCAATAGTTATTTGCAGAATTTTTGATGTTTTTAGCTGAGATAATTTTTTTTTCTTAATTATTCGACATACAAACAAAGAGACTGGTTTTTAATGTTAACTATGAAAAAGCTAAAAATAATCAAATAAGAGAGTTAATATTAAATTTCATTGTTTGTTGTCTTTTTTTAAATTCATTAAAGGTACATAATTAAAGAATAATTATTAAAAATTAATATAAATAAAAATTTATTAATGTTAGTATAAATGATAATTTTTTTTTTAATTTAAAAAAAAAACAAAATGTGTTACTTACAATAAATTATTTTTAATATTTAAAATTTACCAAATTAATATTATTTTTTACTTTTTATATTATAAATTTCTTCTTGGTCCATTTAAAATTCTCAATTTAAGACATTACTTTTTTTTATATATATTATCTATTATATTTTTAAAATATAAATAGTCATTTTTAATAAAATAATATAAAACTGAAATATTTAAAAAATAAAAAACAATAATTAGGTATAGTAAAAACTTCAAATTTATAAAAAAAAGTGTAGTAAAAAAAATTATAAAAAATCGCCTGTTAGAAAAAAATTCAAAACTATTTTTTATAGAAATACTTTATACAATAACTTTTTTATATGTTTTTTTTTTGTTTTTGTTTTTTTTTTTTTTTAATAAAGTTTCAATAAATCGATATTAATATTTATTTATTATTAATAATTTTATTATATTTTATATTTATATTATGTATTTTATATTTTAGGATTTTATTAGTTATATTAATTATTATGTATAGGTACGAAAAACCTAACACCAGATTTTATTTTATATACATATATACATACATGTATGTATTGTGATAATTTCAGAATTTTTAAAATATTATTATTTATATATTATATATATATATATATATTATATATTTTTATATATATGTATATGCATACATAAATATGTTACTGTAAATAATTTACTGATGAATAAATGAATTATTAATGAAATATCATAGAAATTTGTTTGCATCATACAGGACACGTATTTGGACAATTTATGGAATTTATTGTTTAGTTTCATATTATTTATTTATTTATGATCCCATAACAGCTATTAGACATATTCAATGAACATAGTAGCGTTAATAGTAACATAATTTACTGCTGTCATCTACTTTTTCTCAAGAATTAGATGAAAGTGGTGGTTAACTCTGATAAAGTAATGTGTAATTACACATTATTAACGAATTTATGTATAAATTTCTTTGTGTCCTGCTTCATATAGGTATTATGATTTCTTAACATAATTGTGTTTAAATTTAGAATTTCTAGGAAATACAAGTCAATTAAGGTTTCCTCAGTCTGTGAAAAAATAGATAAATCAGTTAAAAATGAAACTAAACTGATTTAATCAACACAGAACTTTGTATATAGAATATACAAAAGGGTCTAGCATGCCGAGTATCATTAACCACTTTATACATCTTATCTCATTGCCAATATAATTTAGTAGAAATAAGTAAATAATGAAAAGCAGATACAAAAATTGTATACTGAAATTGCATTGTTGAATTCAATTAAATTTATTTACACTCCAAAACTACATGAAAGAGATAATAGGGGACATGAATTAGTCATAATAATAATGAATGTCAATAGGTATAATATTAATATATTGCTACATGTAGGAGTAATATACCATTATAGGTATATAATAAATATTATTATGTCACAATAACATTTGGTTTTGTTTGACTCTGAGAATATCTATATAGGCGCGATTTTTCAGATCTATTGCAATTCCACGTTTTTTAAAATTGCAAAATTGTGTCATTGACAAAATTGCTATTATTGCATTAATGTTAATTTGAGAATTAGGCAATGTATATACCCAGAAATATTTATGTATTTCACTTGCTATGATACCGCATTCAAATAGGAAGTGAGAGGAGTATTTCTTATTCTACACACAATCTGCATCTGTCTGTGATGCTATAGCGATGAGCTTTTTCACCGCATTCAAATAGAAAGTGAGACACATATGGTGGACTTATCAAGCCCGATATATTATCTTTAAATTAAATTATTTTCCATCATCATTTATTATTATTGCAACATATATTTGTATACATAATATTCATCAAATATATAACATAAATTTATATAACTATATACGTATATATATATCTATCTATAATTTATTTGATTTTTTTTTCTATACGTTTGCATTATTTTATTAATTTAATTTGGTTTTTTTTTTAATGAAATTTTTTTTTTTTGTTTTTGATTTTTTGTTTTTCCTTTTGTTTAAATTGATTTTCAACTACTTAATACAAAAAACAAATTATATAAATCAATTAATATATATATATATATATATATATATGTATGTATATTTTTATATACATAAATATCATTTGAATACAATATTATTATTAATTATATACATATATATATGTAAATATGTGTTAATAACATATACATACATATTTTTGGGTTTGTTTTTATTTTATATTAGTTTTTCTTTTCATTTGTTTTTAATCATTAATATAAATATAAAATGAAGTATTTATTTGTTTTTGTTTGTTATTTAATATTATTTGCTTGAATTGAAATTATTTTATTTTTGGATTTTTTTTTTGTTTTATATTAATTTTTTTTTTTTGCTTTTTTGTTTCATTTTCTACTAAAAAATGTGTGTGTGTTTGAATTTAATTTTATTAATTTTGTTAATAATTAATGTAATTTATCTCTTTATTTTATATATATTTTTTTTTATTTAATTTTAAGATTCAATTTATACTAAATATATAATAATATTTAAATTTAGTTACCTATATAAATTTAGAATTTTATATTTCATTATTTTGGTTGTTGCTTTGTTGTTACACGGTTTATTCCACATTGTAATTTATTTTTTGTTTTTTTTTTTTTTTGTTTACTTAAATATTTTTTTTTTTTTTTTGCATTAATACGTTATTAGTTAACTATATTATATTAATATTATAATTATATAATTTTATACTATATAAATAAATAATAATTTATTAAAATATTAAACTTAATTAAAAAAAAACAAAAAAAATCGTGAAATTTTCATTATTTTAAAATTTTTTTTTTACTTATTATCTACATATATTTAATATATATAATAATTAATTTTATTAATTAATCTAAGAATAATTCATTTTTTACAAATGTATTTTAATTTTTCGTTTTTATTTTAATTTTTGAGTATATAAATATTTATATACTTTTTTCTATTTAATTAGATTAATTTTTTGTTTGCTTTTGTTTTATGTTATGTTTGTGATTTTTATATTATATTTAACAATTATAAATAGTTTTAATTTTATATAAAAAGTATATTCATATTTGTATATCAAAAATTTTATGTATATATATATATATATATATATATATGTATTTTAATTAGATATAAATTTATTAGTTATATTTAAATATTTTTAACTTAATTTATTTACAATATGAAATATTAATTTAATTATTAAGGAAATTTTCTTAAACACAATTTGTGTCTATATTAAATATGGAGGTAATATTTACAAAAGAATAAATTAATATTGTTTAAGTTTTTTCCGCTTGTAGTAAAATTTTTAAATTAAAAAATAAAGAAAAACGCATTAATTGCATTTTGTTTTACTAAATTGTTAATTGCTTTTATATTTGTACAAATACCGATATTTCGACAATAATAATTCTAATATTGCCTTTTTCAGTGCATGTGCTTAATTTAATTTAATTAACAACTGTTATTATTTTATATACATATTGGAAGGGTGGGGTAATTGCATATTAAGTTAAATTTACTTATCTTCTGCCCGAAAAACAAAATCAAATCCATTTTTATTGTCTTATTAACTTAAATTGCCACCATGTGCACCCATTTTCTCTGATCACTATACTTAGAAGGGTATCTAGCGGTTTTTTTTTTGTAATATCGAAATTTTCTAGACTAGGTAAAAAATCACTGAAAATCATGAATAGAGTACAGAATTTGAAAAAATTCAGAGAAACAAATGTTATAAATGGTATTCGACATTAAGTTTTGCTCTCCATCAGAATTCCAGTTGATGAGTCAGTGGGCTATTTACTGAAATACAGGCTATCCATATATAAAAATCCAAACAAGAAATTTATTAAAAAAATGGCATCTTAAGTTAAATAATATATGAAACCCCAAAGATTTTGCCCTTGACAGAAGATTATGTCATTCACGGAGAGAAACTTTATTAAAACCAAACATGAGTCACAATTGCAAACATACTGTCTCTATTTTTGAGTGAAATCTTTATGTAAAAGTAAATAAGTCAATATTAGATAATCGGTATGTAAACGATGTGTTCGCTATTATCACCCAAAATTAATTAGACATGATCGTGAAAAATCTTTACAATATTCATGAGAATATCAAATTTATAGTAGAGTGTAGAGACCAAAGAAAATATCAACTACCATTCCTAAAAAATTTATTTTAGAAATGAAAAGAGACATCAAAATAAAAGTTGATATCTACAGAAAACCGGTCAATACTCAGGGATTAACCCCAAGTGCTTCAAATCAAAGCTTCTAACGAAAGATGACCAATTTTCATTCAATGATTTCTTTTTCTGTAATTACATACTTGTGATGCTAGTTATATTGAAAAAAATTATGTCAACGGCTGTGAAAATTATTTACAAGAAAAAGAAATATAAGAAGAGAAGAGAAATATAAAAAGGTAAATAAATACCAACAAGAAGATAAAAAAGAAGAGATCAAAAGAATTTCAATTACGCATGATGATAGAATAATGAAGTTAATAGGGAAATATAGGGAACATAGACGTCATAGTTACTATATGAAAGCGACATCAACTGAAAACTGGAATCTATGAAATAAAAAAAGTAAAATGTTTGACGATATATATCGGCAAGACAGACAAATAGATTAAAAACAGTAACATTTCAAAAACATTCAAACAAAGAAAATAATTTTTAAGAAGATTGGAAAATATTCAATTTTTGATCAACAGTAACAGAACACATCATTATCGAGACATATATGGCATATGACATATATGACCTAGAGGTAAACAAAGAAATCAACGACCAGTCAGAAAACTGAGATGTTTGCAAAAGTCTTAAAATCATAAAACAACCGCCAGTTACCCTCCTAAATAATTATCACAGAAATGGGTAGTTACACTTGGCTTCTATTTAAATTCATAAAATAATAAAAATTTAAACTATTTTGTTTACCGGGTTATGTAAAATAAGTAAATTTAATTTATTGCCTCTAAGAAGGTGTAAAGTAAAGCACTAAAATTTTATTGCTCCTTCCCGCAGATATGTATATAAAAACCAAATTATTGTTATTAATTAAATTTGATTACGCACATACACTGTAGAAGGCAACATATTACTGCCCAAATATCGGTATTTGTAAAAAAAAGAGTAGAAAACGATTTAATAAAATAAAAGGAAATTATTGTGTTTTTCTTTCTTTTTTAATTTTTACAAATTTATTTTTATTTATTTTTTTCTTTTTTTTTGTCGTCATATTTTTGTTGTAAATCTTTTGGAGCTAATACCATACAAATCAGATAACTTCAATATTTAGGCTAAAATGTATGTATTTTTAATTTGTTTATTTTTGCTTTTTGATTTTTTGTTGTTTTTTTTTTTTTTTTTTGTAATTCAATAATGTATTAATTTTTGTTTTTTTTTTTTGTTTTTGAATTTTTATTTATGTATATATATATATATATATATATATATATATAGTTTTTTGTGTCGTTTTTTAGTTAGAATTTTCTTATTAATATATATTTTTATATATATATTTAATTATATAAACTATATATGTTGCTCTTATTTTATATTATTTTATGTATTATTATTAATAATTATTATTTTTAGTCATTTTTAGTTATATTTTGAAATTTTTTAAATCACAAATTAAAAATCGAAATTGTTTTGATGATGTAAAATTTAATGCATAATATTAATATATTAATTTTATTTTTGTTTTTTATTTTTGTTATTGTAATTTTGTATTTATTGAATTAAATATTTATTTAATACTTCATCATATCGAATATATAATATTTAATATATATATAATGTTGTATTTTAAAATTTCTTTGAATTATGAAACTAATCATATTCAAAATAGGAGGAATCTTAGTAGTTCCAACACCACAATATCTACTGATAACAACACAACACCTCAGTATTGTTGGATGAACGAAAAACTCCTTCAATAAAAAAAATTGAATTATTTGTAGAAATATATAATATTTAACCCAATAGTGGCCAATGTTTCATTTATTGCTTGATTTTGTGATGACAAATAAATCTAATTTATTCGATTTAGACTACTCTATTATTAGGGTTTTGTAAGTGGTAAAGAAGGGTCACAAAACAAAAATAAAATCGATTAAATGTTGGAAATGTCGATTTAATGTTGGAATATGTATTAGAAAAGAAAAAGAATTCTCAGTGTTACTGCATTTTCTGAATTAGTACATGCTAGTTTTAATAATGTATACTAATTTGTTTATTAGTGCAAAAACTGTTAAGCTATAACTGTTCTGATATAAAAAAAATAATTGATTTGTATGAAAAAACAGTTAAACCCTCAAACTGTTTTGTTCTTTATTAAAATTTGTGCACTTTGTTATTGTCCACTCATCATTACTCTTCTTGTAATTAAAAAATATTTAAAAAAAAAGAAGATATACTTAGTACTTCTTTTGTTTTACCCGTAACAGATATTTAACAATATGGAAAAATTAATTATAGTCTATATAACTTGTATCGAATATAATACTCTAGGTATGTAGATGGAAAAAACTATTCCAATTCATTCGATTCGATTCCATTGAGACAATCTTTGATTCCGATTCCAGTTGCTTCTGGTCAATTAACAATTAATTGTGCCTTTTTTATGGTATGCCTCGAGATGCTCATTCCAACATTTAACTACTCGAACAAACAACTCTCTATTATAGTCACCTTGTGCAAATGAGAAAATCTTAATTTACTTAACTTTACTACCAAGTTAGTGAATATATCTTTTTAAGAACGCTACACTACTATATTATATTGAAAATTCAACTATATAGCTCATTTTGAAAAATGTACATATACAAAAATATATATATACGTTATTTAACAGAATTTTTCAAAGTAATACATAGGAATAAATTTCTCTGCAGCATTAGGCAATATCTACACGCAGTGCAACATTTTGAGGCCTGTATTGTGGCCAAATACAAAATACGATATTTTATTATTTAATATTCGATATTTAGTATTCAATAAAAATAGTTTAAATTGAAATGATGATAGGTATATTACTGAAAATATATAATATGTAAATTATAGATTTTTTAAATCATTGTGAATTTAAATAATTTACATTTTATTCGATTTTTTACATAATATTTTCGATTTCAATTGTGTTGTTTATTTTTTGATTTTTTTATTCGATTATTTTTTAAATTATTTTTATTTTGACTAAAAATTGTATTTTCTATAAACTATATATACATATATATATATTTATATATATATAGATATTTATATGCATTTTACACTTTAATATTTTTTTTTTTATTTTTGTGAAATATTTATCTCAAATTTATAGAATTTCGAATCGTTGTGTATGTGTATGTGTAAAAATGTTGAAAAGTTTTTACTTTTTTTTTATTATTATTTACTTAAATATTAATTATTTAATATTTAATTTTTCTTTTACTTAAATTTTTATTTTAAAATAATTGTTCAATTGTCTTCTCTTTACTTTAATCCATTTTATTTTATCTTTCTTATACATTTTTGATTTTTCATTTCAAAAAAACATTTTTTTTTTTTGTTTTTTATTTTTGTTTAAATTCACTTATTATTAATATTTTATTAATATTTTTTTTTATTTTTTACGTAAATAATCAGCACATTTTCGTGCACGTTTGCGAACCCTTTTAAAAGCGCTACTTATTTTAAAATTTTTATCTTTAATTTCATTATTATATTGCAAACTATTTCTACGATTGTGATGCTGATGCTGATGACGTTCTAAATCATGATATTGAAATCGATTGTGTATCGATGAAAATAATGAATTATTATCATGATGATGATGATGATATTGTTGTTGTTGTTGTTGTTGTGAATTTTGAGTATTATTTGCTGAAGATCTTCTTGGTGATGACATTTCAATATTTTGATTTATTGATTGATCATATCCATCTTGGGATCTAGCTGAAGATATTGAATATCGATAATATAATAAATTATGATTTGAAGCAGCTGTTGTTTCTAAACTTTCTAATGTTGATGATGATAATAATTGTCTAGATGATGTTAAATTATTTAAATTTGAACTTGAACTATCACCACCACCTAATAATGCATTTGTTGATGGTATTTCATCAATACCAATTGGTTTATCAAATAATGAATTTGATGATACATTTGTAAAATCATAACCAGAGAAACTAGCTTGTAATTCAGCATTTAAATTATTATCACGTGATGTATTTATAAATTTAACTTCATGATTATTAGAATTTGTATTTTCCATATATGAATTAAAAATTATATTAATATTATTTGAACTTGATGATAAATTAATATTAGATGGTGTTAATCCTGTTTCAGTATTATTTGTATCTAACATTGATGTACTTGGTAATTGTGAAATAAAATTATTTTGTTGATTTAAATTTGTTTCTTTAATTGAACTTCTACGTAATTCTGGGGATGTATTATTATTATTGTTATTATTATTATTATGATTATTTACATTTTGATTTGGAAAATTATTTTTAAATTGAAATTCTAATGCTGAAGTTGGTTGAAATGGATAATTTTTTGTATTATTTAATACTTCACCATCAACACCTTTATTATTTGATAAATATTCGCATATATCTTCGCTTGTTATTTGTAAATCTTGATCTAAATAAGCATTGCATTGTAGATAATTACCACTGCAACAATTATTAAACGCCTCACCTTCCTGATGAAATATAACAGCTGTTGTTGATTCTTCACTTTCAATTACATTTCCACTTGAACTATCACTTCTAGTATGACGATTTCGATCCTTATGACTATCAGAGGTAGAACGATTTCGATGATGTCGACTATCACTAGGGCTACTGTGATAATGTTGTCTTGAACGGCTCGAACGTCCTGATTTATGTTTTTGATCACCATTACGCATATTTCGACAGCCACCAGTATGTTGATCTGAGGTATTATTTCCTTTATTTTTTCTTGACGATGATAAACATTCATATGAGGTATGTGTTGATTCACAGCGTCCACCACCACCACCACCACTAACACCACCATCACCAATTGTAGTCATACATACTTCAGATGGTGTTTTACTACCACCATCGGCTAAAAAACTCCAACGTATTGGTGATGGTGAACATGCATAATCTGGTAGCTCTTTTTCTTTTGATGATGAATGCTCAATTGTTACCTTAGATGGTGAAACGACAATTTTACCGCTGCTGCCGTTTTTTTTGTCATGTGGCTTACCAATTAATGATGTTAAAGAACCAAATTGACTATCTGGAGCACTTGTATTTAATCCTCTTAATGATACCGAACTATAAGAGGCATGACGATAATGTTGTGATGATCTACGTCTTCTATTATGACCATTACCATGGCCATTACCAACAGATCCACCCGATTTAACTGAATTATTATGACTTAAAGTAGATGAACGTGAACCGTATAAGCTAGTTGAATCAGTATGATAACAATATTCTGATGCACTACAACAAGATGATGGTCTTCTACTTGATGAACCATATAAATCTTCAGCAAAATATTGAGCTAGTTCAGAACGTGATGAACCAGTTCTTTTGCAACAACCTTTTTTATGTATTAATATTTCACGAATTTCTTTATCCTGACAACAAACATTTGATACATCTGTTGCTGATCTATGACGTCTTTGGCAACTAGAATTTGTATCATGATGATGATTTTTTTTACTATAATGATGACCACCACTACCGCTACCACTACTTGTATGTCCACGTCCACTACTACTACTATGATGATGTCTAGTTGAACGTCGATTACGACTACCATGTGTATGACCATGTCCATGACCATGATGCGAATGTTTATATTGCATTTTATCATATGAATCATCTTCTTCGTGATGTTGTTGCTGCTGCTGTTGTTGCTGCTGCTGATGTTGTTGTTGCTGTTGTTGATGATGTTGTTGTTGCTGTTGTTGCTGTTGTTGTTGTTGCTGCTGATGATGTAACTGTTGTTGTTGCTGTTGCTGCTGATGGTGTTGTTGTTGTTGTTGTTGACTTTGTGCTAATTGTGTATCACTTAAATGCGAGTGCGAATGGTGATGAGATTGATGTGGCGATGAATGTCGACTATGACTATGATGACTGTGTAGGCTATGATGTGGCGATTGTTGATGTCTATGATAATGATGAATTGATTTAATAGATCTTGATTCTTCTCCATCATCATTATCTTTATCAAAGCTACAGTGATGCAAATGTGAATGTGAATTTTGTTGATCAGTGGAATGTAAACTAATTGTTTCGGGAGGTGAGGCGTTCTTCAGTCAAGGTCCGCTGCTCTGGCAAGCAGGTACTTGCTGACGAAGGTGATGGGGCGCAGAGACAGCGTTCCTGCCCTGATGGTGTTGTGAATTTCGCGCGCCTTCTGAACAACGCTCTGATGCAGCTATAGTTTTGATTTATTTTTTGTTTTTTTTTGTTTTTACACAAAATATAAATATAAAAAAAACAAATTTAAGATTAGTAAAAATAAGAAAAATTATTTTTTTTTTTTTTAGATTAAAAGGATTAAATTTTGTAAGAAGTTATTTTAGTTGTTAGGATATAAGTTTGAAAATTGAAAACAAAAAAGAACAGAACAGAAAAGATACATTCCTTTAATTTACTTTAAATATATATATATATTTTTTTTACTATAAATTAAAGCTGTTAAATGTTTATTTTTAATTCTATTAGAATGTTGAAAAACAAAAAAACATTCATAATGAATTAATAAAAAATAAATAAATTCAATTCATTTAACAATGATCATGCAATAATATTTAATTTTCTATATAAAGACTATCTATCATGCTGAAGACAAAATATTTATATACCATTCATTTGAAAATTAAATTTAATTAAATAAAATCTATTAAAGATTAAAAGAAAATTAAGTTTTTGGATTAAATAAAATTATAAAATTAAATTAAAAATTAAACTAAATTAAATAAAAAAAAAATTAAAAAAATTTTTTTTGTTTTTTTTAAATTTAATTTTGATGTTCTCATACGTTTGAGTTTTCTTCTATGTATGTAAGTATATATTATAATTTTCTCATAATGGTACTAGAAAGCTTTGAAGTTTGTGATTTTTATTTTATTTATTTTTTTTTTTAATTCTCTTAAAATAGTTACAAAGAAAAAACAAAATTAAGCTGATTACGATTTGATGTGATTTAAATATGATGATTGGGTGTTCGATTCCAAAATGAAAATTAAAAATTATTATTTTTTTTTTTTTTTTAAATATAAATAGCTGAGTTCAATAACTAAGATTTATTTTATTTTCTATAATATGTCATCTTAATATTTTTTTTTTTTAAAAAAACTCCTTTTGCCATATTGTGATTTGAATGGTGTAAAAGATATCAAGTACAACTACTCAAAAAAAAAATTTTGTTTAATTAATTAATATCAAAAATTATTTTACATTTTTGATTTATTATTTTATAATTTAATAATTATTATAAAAGTAATTCCAACCCCATTTGAAATTAACAATAAAAATTTACTAAATCTTTAAGATTTAGATTTACAAAAAAAAAAAAAATGTCAATTCACTGTCACTTGAATTCCAAAATAGAATTATTTATTAATGTTATTTATTGTTTTTTAATATTTTTATTATTCAATTACGTATTTTTAATATTAAATAGCAGTGCTTTTTTAGTTTTCTATATGTCAACTATCAGAAACGATTTGCGTTAAAAATGCATTTATTTTTTTTAATTATTAGGGTATATGTAAATATTTGCCAAAATAAGACTCTGTTCCGTTACCTCTTGCTTAGTGGATCAGAAAAGTATTATTTTTTATTATAATTAAAGTTATTTTTAGAGCTAAAAAAACTAGATTTCATATGTTCTATCATCTAGTTCTGTTTATTTAAAGCATATTTTATTATTGCAGAACTTCTGTTCGTTCAACTTCTTTACTTCCCAATGTATTGAAATGTTTTTCGGAATTATTATTATATAATTTCTTAATTGTCTAATAGTTAGTTTTAATCTTTAGTTTATTATAATACAATTTTATTTCATATTATTTAAATAAATTATTACTAGGTTCAAACCTGTGCTTAAAAAGCATGGCTTGGCTTAAAAATTCTACTTCCCTACACTTTTTGGTCACAACAATCGTATTATATTAAAAAATATTAAATAAATTAATTTGCAAGAGCACAGGTAAAACATGTAACTGTTAGGAGTTAGGATATAAGAGGGAAAAATTGATTAAGAAAATTAGTTAGTCACAAGCACTGATGACGGAAGTATGTTGCTTCCGAAATATTGATATTTTCAATCAAATATTTCAAATGAAGTTAATGGGAACCTGACAACAATTAAGTTATTTAATTAAACTAAAGTTTAACAAAACATTGAATCTATTAGATCAGACGCTTGTGTACGATAACATGGATAAAATGGATTAGAGAAGGTGAACAAAAAGAACTTTCGCGTAATCAATATGTTGAAACATGTGAAAGACATTTGTAGGTATATAATAGTGACGTATACCGTATACGAAATATACCATGTAAGAGTATCGTGGTAAATAATACAAAGAACTAAAAATGTTTCAGATGTGCATTTTTGTTGAAAATCACTCAAAATGTGATAGTAAATTACACTTTTTTGTAGGGAAATTCACACGTTTACGATAGAAAATTTTTTATACATTTTTAGTGTGAAAGTTAACAAAATTATGGTCTGTTGAATTTCACTACAATTAATGTAGGTTGTTAGTTTGCCTACATTAATTGTAGTGAAATTCCACAAAATTTTTTAGAGTATGTTTAAAAGAAAAATCCGGAATCGGATTTCCGATACAGCTTGTGAAAATGAATAACGGTGTATTTAGTATAAAATTCAATCCTATTTCGCATACAAAGAATAAATTGTAAATCTACATTAGATATGCTGAAATGCTGAACATTTGAAAACGAATGACCAATAATTCGTACGATAAAAAATTAGACATTAAATCATAAAGATTACAGTTTTCAAGCAAAGGTTAAAATGGACAAATAGCTCGCGAATTGATTCAGAAAAAATGCTGCAAACATTTAATTGGAAAACAGACTTAACACAAAGAAATAGAAATAGAAACCTGAAGACGCTCAAATTAGATTTGGGTTACATTATACAACCCCATTGAAAAAGACAAAGTTCTCTTATTCGCTACAAGCCATAAACCGACATATATATTACCTCATAAAACTTATTGAAATAGCCAGTGATGGCTTCTGTATAAATTCTGGAAATCTAATACTGAAACAGTCTAACACCATCAGTGTATAGTGCATAGAACTTAAGCTTATGTTATTAATATAATATATTGGAATTCAAGTGATGTTTTGTTCAAGTGTTGTTGAATTATTTAAATTGAAATTGTATATCGCTATTAGATAAGTGTTTCCTCGAACCATATTAATTTTTATTAAAAAAAAATCCTTGTTGGCTTAACTGATGAACATACATATTAAATACATGTTATTAATATGTACCGTAAAATTCTGAATATAATACCCCTCCCAATACAGTACCCCGGATAAACTAATCGAAACATTTTTCCATTTACAGAACTCTGGGTACAGTAATTAGATTTTATATTTTCCGAAAATTAATTCGAACTATTTCGATATTGGATGTTGTCTAATACTAAAATTATTTTCATGTTATCTATTATGTACTAAGCCAATTATGTTAATTGGTTTTATTTTAATATTACTACCTGGGCAGAATCTATCATATGTATGTATAGGTAACGATCATATCTATAAATATGCTTTCTGAATAGTGTACCCGGATATAAAAATCCATTTAGAGTACCTGGGTATACCATTTGGATTTATTATTTTTCAGAATATTGTCATTTTCCAATTAGAGTACCTGGGTATTATATTCAGGAACTTTACGGTAATAACAAAATATATTTTTTTCATTATCTTGCTCCAAAACATTCATATGGGATATAATCTCTTCTCTTTTTTCAAGCTAACGTAAACAATCATAGCTCCAGTTTTTTAATGTTCTATATAGGCCCGATCTAGATCATTACAAAACAGGCAAAGAGAAAATTTATATAGAAAATGAGATCTATATAAAAACCTGGATTACAATATATATTCGAGTATATATAGATCATTTGAAAACGCAGCCTATAACGAGATTTACGTAAAGCAATTCTGAACAATTTTAAAAATATGAAAGCCCAAAGCTGTATGAGCAAATACAAGCTTTTCCACATAGTCTGCAAGATTCGTATTTTGTTTTATTTTTACAATTATATATATAATAGAAAATTAAGACAAAATTTCATTTTGACGTACTTAAGTCTTTTCATTGGTTAAGAATACTATAATAGTCCTGTATTGCAATACAATTTTTAACTTAAATAGCTACAAAATTGTCTTAATTAAAATTATATAGAAATTATTCGTGTACTATTAAAAAATAAATTTTATAATTAATTTTAGGGTCGAGTATAAAAGCCCCAAAACTAAAATCTCCAAAGCCAAAATTTCCAATCCAAGGAAATAATTCCCATCGACAAAATCCATAAAAAAAACAAAATTCCCTATTGATGAATGCTCATTTTGTTTTCTGGGATTTTGTTTTTAGGTTTTTGTCTCATGGAAAAAATTAAATTTTGACTTTTAAGATATACCACTACAAAGAAAACACTTGCCTAACATCGATATACATATACATTTGTATTATATATTTATATATATATATATATATATGTATATATATATGTAAATTCAAAAATATTATTTATTTAAAATTTAAATAAATTTTAAAATAAGAAGAAAAAAATAAGTAGTAAATAAGTAAGTAAGTATTATAATTATGTATATTACTTAGAATACAACTAAATTGCATTTAATGTATATAGTTTTTAGTATTGCAATTTTAGTATTTAGTCGTAGTTCAATAGTTTTTGTCAAAGACAATATTCTAAAATGGGAATAAAAGAAATATAAAAGATATATATATATGTATATATATGTATATTTTTATATATATATACTTTTTATTTTATTTTATAAAGTTAAAAAAAAATTAATTTGTTTTTTTGCCATAATTTATTAATTTTATATAGTTTTTGTATATATTTTGTATTTGCAAATAATTTTTATTTTGTAAATAATATATATAGTTTATTATATTATTATTATATAGTTAAAAGAAAATAAAGAATTTATTGCGAATTTATTTTGTGCGAGTTTTTTGTTATTTTGTTTTTTTTTTTTTTGTTTTAATTCTTAATTATTTTATACCTTGTGAATGACATATTCGTCCATGTGCTGAATGCCTTCTAAAACTATCTCTTTGATATTGACATTTACGTATAGGAACAGGAGTAACTGAATTATTTGTACCATAATTAACATAACGGCATGTTGTCGGAACTCCAGTAATATTACTACTTGAAATTGGACCCAATAAATTTGTACTGTCGTTCAAAGGATAAGGTCCCATGCCTTCAACCATTAATGAAAATGAGGTTGTTCCAAAAACTTTTATTATTTTAAATAGTTCGAATTTTTTTTTTTTTTTTTTTGATTTTACGATATTTTATATAGCATATTTTTTTCATGATATTTTATATAGCATATTTAATTTTTTTTTTTTTTATATATATAATATATAAATAATTACGTTTTTGTTTCATTTGATTGATTCCATTTGTTTCCAATACAATATTTATATTTATTAATATTATAGAATATTATGATATTAAATTTTGATTTGTAACGGATTTGTATTAAATTTTTTTTTTTGCAAAATTTTGTTTGAATGTTTCCAAATTTATCACAGCCCATATTGTTTTATTTTTTTTTTTTTTGTTTTCGAATTTTTACAATGCCGCAAGTTAGAAATGACGTATTATTTGTATTTATAATAATTTTTATTAATTTTAATTTTCGTTTTTTTTTTCGAATAAATTAAATGTTTATGATAAATTTATCAAAGAAAATCAAATAATATATGAAAATAAAGAAAATAAAAAATATTTTTGTTTTTTATATTAAATAAATAAAAAAAAAATATTTTTTTCAATTTTATTTTAAACAAACATATTATAGCTAAATTTAATACAAATATATTAAATATAAAACGAAAAACAACATATAATATAAATTGGGACTAATAAAAAAACCATAGATGAAAGAGAACACAATTAGTAAAAACAAAAAAAAAAAAAAATAAAGAAGTAAATAATTTAAATAGCATTAGCAACTGAAAGATAAAATTTAATAGAAAAAATAAAATATTTTAGTTCAATAATCAAGCATTTACAAAAAAGTATTAATGTATTTATAAAAGGATATACTACTTCATATTTATTTTATTTATGTACATTGTATAGATACTAAATATATTTTAGTATTTATTTAAATATATTATATATAGACATATTACATAATATGTATATATTATATACATATAATAATTGTATATACAAGAAAGTGCTATTTTGTTAATTATTCATTATCTTATACAAGGTATTCTGTTCTTAAGTAGAAAAATTTCAGAATATTGGGACACCTTGGAGAATACAAAATATTGGAAGAAAAGTCTATTTTGAACCCCCATATAGATTAATACGATATTAAAGTGTTTTATTTTGTTTAGGTATACTTAGAAGCATTTTAGGTATACATTCTCGTCAGATGAGTCAAATCAAACTCTCTTTGATTTTGATGAAGAAAAATCTGACTTGGTTTCAGGATTTAATTTAAAAAAATATAGAATAGAATTTGCTTTAATTTTTTTAACTGTTTATTTATTTATTAATTTATTCATCTCAAAACAAAGCATTTGGTCGTACATTAAGCAAGTATTTTATTTATGATTGCTAACAAACAGCTTATAATGCTAGATGGTTGAAAATAGTGTCTGTAGAAAGCAAATGATATTTCCTTTAAAAATGGTATATTTAGTAGAAATTAATTTTTAACAGTTTTAGTTTTTGGCCTTATTTTGGTTCAAAAAATTTATGATTCACAACAGTTATACTAATACAGTATACTAAACATACCAATGCAATGACAACATAATCAAATTTTGCTATTACAGCAAATTATTTTAGTTTTTAATTTGTTGTTTGTCGAGACAGTAGTTGCTTCCTCTATATTTACTCTAAAAATTGGCTTTAATATATTATCATATTTTGTATCAAAATAAAAAGTAAAATTTTAAATCGGATACTTCTTATGTATTATTTTTGTAAAAGTAATTTATTTATTTATTTATTTATATAACAGTGGACCTACAGATAAATCTGCAGCCCAGCTATAGTCCCTTTTTCCCTTTCGGACCTTTCGAATATAAAGGTAAGTAATTTTCAATTTTATTTATTACAACTAATTAATAAAATAACTACAGCTTTCAGAATATAAAATAATTAAATGTCTAATTGCTAAAATGAATGAGATAATGTCAAAATAAGAATAAAATTAGTTACCAACACTAATGAAAGAGGTATGATAATTCTAAAATATTAATATAAATGCAAAATTTATAGTAAACTTTAATGAAAGGAAACTAAATTAATACCCTGTTATATTATAAAATAAAAATTTTATTAACCCTCGAGTCGTATTTTGTTTGTAAAATTTTTTTAGGAAAATTTAATTAGCTTACGCATTTATTTTTGAATATTTACATATAAAATATGTAAAATTAAATACATTACCCTTTATCTAATTTTGGTTTTTTAATTGTATGTTATTGAAAATTGAAGTGGGACGCCACATAACAACCCACATTATCTAATTTTATTTTCAAAACAATTTGCTCTTTAAAACATCTTATTTGAATTATGTACATACAAATATGATAAAAAAATGCAAAATACTAATAATATTGTACTAACAAATTCGTTTTTCATTGATAGTATTTTTTTAACGAGTCAGGACTATTTTGTAAGTTTTTCTTGACATTCTTTTGTATACTAGGATATGTAAATTTCTGATGAAAATGTTACATTGATGCAATAATAAATTTATTGTAAAAAGAATTTGAATGTGACCAGCACGTAGTGAAATTACAAAATAGTTTACTTCAGAATAATAACGGTTGAAAGAAAATGGAAAATTTGGTATTTACAAAATTACAAAATGAAAATTAATTTCTACCTCTAAAATTTTTAATATTTTCCTGCACTCAATATACTTAAATCAAGCAAAATATAAAAACTATCGATCAATTGTCGATTAAGAGGTATAAATTAATTTTACATTAATAAATTCAACACGAGTGCTTAACTATTTAAAAATTACTTAAATTTTTTAATTTAGTTGTTTTTTGACTTATTTATTATTTTTGTTATGTTATGTTATGTTTTGAAATTGATGAAATTAATTAATTTAATTTTAAATAATATATTATAGGTTTTAGCAATTAAATAACTTTTGTTCAATTTCATTGAATAAAATTATTGAAAATTACTACATTTTTTGAAGTTGAATTGTGTTGAAGAAAATACACTCTATACGGGTGGTGGTAACAATAAAAATAATCGATACGCAGAAACATTAAAGTTTTTAATTAAAAATAAATTAATTTAAAAATATGTTAAAATATCCAAATCGTGTATTGTGATCGATGTTATATCAATGTATAGTTAATACATTATAATAATAATCATTGTTTAATAGTTATTGATATTTTATCAATTGATTATTTTGTATATTTCAACCCTTTATTCAAACGATTGATATATATTGTATATTTTAACCCTTTACTTTATACGAAGTTATATACATATAATATAATTAATATAACAAAACTTGATGACTATTTAAAAAAAAACTATATGGCTTCGTAAAGAGTTGAACTAAATAGTTAAATTCCGTATATTTTCCATTAAAACATTAAATTCAACATTTGATTATTGAATTCTTGTAATTTTAAGAAATATTAAGAGAAAAAAAGTATATTTATATACATTATATATTATGTATATTATTATTGAAAATATAAATAATTTTATAGTCATAGCAAAAACTTAAAGAATAAATAAATAAATAAAAAATAAGTAACATTACTGAAGAGAAAGAAGCAAAATAAAATTAAAATATTTAAATCTACTATTATAATTAATTATTTATAATGATATGATCAAAAAATGCCAATGCAATAAAATAAAAATAAAAATATAAAATTTTATAATATACAAACATTAAACAAAATGTATATCATGAAATTAAATGAAATTTTTTTTATTATTATTTATTATTAAAATTCAAATACATAATTATTATCTATATATAAAAAAAATTAAATGCATGATAAAATTTTGTATTTTTCTAATTATGTTAGTTATGTTAATAATTTATATTAATGATGTGCGATATTCAAAAAACAAATCGATATATCGATCGATACCTATCGTAAAAGAAAATACATCGATGTACACAAAAATCCAAATATATTATATTACCACAATAAATATATTACCACAAATATATCGATTCCAATATAATATCGAAACCAAATCGATGTACTATATACATATTGATATATATATATATATATATTGATATATCCATTTAAATCGGAAAAATAAAAGTTCTAGAGTTTTGAGCTGAGCAATAAGATACATATATAATAGATAGATTTCCTGAAAAAGCTAATAGTCAAATAACATCAACCCATTGAATTAATTTAAATTGATTTTTATATAAATATCATAAATATTAGAAATTATTAAATAATTTATGAAATCACTTTTTATATTTTTATCAATCTAACATTAGTTATTCTTATTTTTATCTTTAAGGCAATAATAAAAAAATTTCAAATGTACACGAAACGAATGATTGAAAATTGATTAAAAATTGCTTGACGTTTATATATCAGCTTTTAGCATGTAACGCCATCCGTGAGGCATAGGGCGGAACAGTTTCAGTTTTTAGTACTACGACGTAAAATCTTAAACTGTTTCAAAATTAACAACATATGATGTAAAAATATAATACAAACTATAACACAATGTATATTTATTTTACTGTCAAAGTGGAACATTTTTTACAAAACGTAAAATTCGTTCTATATATTAAAAGATCGACGCAGTCAAATAATATCAATGCACTCAAATATCGCTAACAAAAATATGAAGTTTAAAAATCGATATAATGTAAGGCAAATATCGATTATATCGAAAACCGACTACATATCGAATATCACTAAATTATATAAAAATGGACGTAGCTATGTATAAAAAATGTGCTCAATTTTAAATAAAAAATATTAAAAACCGATAAAGTCGGTTTTTGCTAAGTTTTAAACACGAATCAGTGATTTGAATTTTTTGTTTTAAATATATAATTTAAAATTGTCCCCAATATACCACACCCAAATATTTGCAGGACATTGATTAATTTAAAATTGAAAGTTTTCAAATATTCAGAGAGACTAACACTATATAAATTTCTCTTTTATTTTTTTAATTATATATTAAAAATAATTAGTTTTTAGTTGTTGATTAGACTAAATCACACGGACCTTACGAAATCCCTACTTCAAGAAGTTACAATGCAAGTACATGATGTTGTATTAATTGACCACTAAATGACAGTATGTTCACATTGAATAGTTTATTAAGAGAGAATTAGAAGATAATTTACAGACAAACCTAAGCAGGTTCGTTTTGAAACTAGCAAATTGTTAAATGAAGCATCTGTCGGGCCGGACATATTAAATGTAACTAACCATTTTGTATATTTTAACTGCAATCATGTAAAATTTCCGAAACCAATTTTGAACCACCTAAAGATTTTCACAGTGTAAAGATATGTACCAAAAGCTGCACTAGTACTGAAATTGTATAAAATTGTTTAAAAGGAGGCATTATTGATTCTACAGATAGAGTTCCATTTTTTCGACGTATGTTTAGATTTTATTCAAAATGATTAAATTAATTAAATGACATTATTTAGGTGAAATTTAGGTCAAATGATGATGAAATTATTAAAATATCGACGAAATTCAATACACAAATAATGTGCAGTAAGCAACAATTGAAGCAATAAGAATTAAAAAACTTTTAAAATCGGTAGGTCTAAAATATCCGAAATAATGCAGCTTAAAATATTTTTGCAATTGTATACATTCTTTTGTGGAGTTATTTAGTGTTTTAATGACTGAACTCTTTCTTTCCAACATTATGTCTTAAATATTTATTAAAAATGTTTATATTTGTATTTTCTTATAATAATACTAGTGGTGTCCCTGTGCGATGGCACAGAAATGATTTTAATAAATTTTTGATTTAATACTATTGTTGTTTTCACTTGTAATTTAATCATTCTCTAATTAATAACGAAATCAATACTGATATTTTATGAACGAATTGAAGAAGAAAAATAGTTAAGGTAGCTACTTACTAAGATATCTAATTAAAGTTTAAAGTAAAATAAAAAATTCATATGGAAAAAAAATGTTTGTGCTCTTGCCTCTGTATATAAAATTTTAAATATGAAAAAATTGTAATTTTTTCTTTTAAACTAACGAAAAAACATATTTGGGTGGTCTACTACTAGTTTCAAGTAGTTTTGGGTAGAAACACGCATTGTATTCAAATTTGATTTTTTCATCATTATCATCAACTTTTTTTTTTATTAATTTTAAAATATTTTACCATGCATGTTTTTTTTTTTATATATATATATATAAAATTATATTATTACTATATATTATTTAAATATAAAATATCATTACAAATTAAATAATTTTAAATTATAATAAGTATATATAGATTACGCATACTCTTATATTAAAATTATTTTAAATAATAAGAAATTCAGTTGCAATGGAACTTCTTGGACAATAACAATGATTATACAAAAACATTAGTCTTTTTTTTGTTTTTTTTTTTTTATTTTTGTTTTGTTAATATTAAAAAGTTTGTTTATATTTGTCTATTTATAATGTATATACTTAATTATATTGATACAAAAAAAAAAAAAAAAAAACGATCATTTACAAATAATTTTTATATTATGATATAAGAAACAACAGAAATTTGTGTAATTTTTGTTTTTGCTGTTTTTTTTTTTAATTAATATTTTTATATATATATTTTTTTTTTTTTACTTTTGATCAAAGAATAAGATATCTTACGTGAATCGTGCTGAGTTTTTTCCTCTGATACCATCAAAGCGGCATGTTCTATGCCAGAGTTCATACTTTGGGGCTCCAAACTATTTACGCAGTTTAGCATACTCCTGAAATTCGTATACTCTACGATTATGTAATTATGTGCAGTTTAAATAATAATTTTTTTTATTTATTTTTTTTTTTTAACATAAATTAATGTTTTTGAAATTCGTTATATATACATATTCTCTGTATATTATTTTATATTCGTTTCTTTATTATATATATATAGTTTTTCATTAAAATCGTGTAGTTAAAAAAAATATTTTTTTTAATGTCGAAGTTATTCATGTTTCATGTTTCTCTACAAAAGTTAAAATTTTTTTCAAAATAAAACAAAAATTTATGTGTTTGTTTTTTTTGGTAAATTAGGTATCTCTTTTAATATATCGGAGGAGGGTGTTCTAAAATCAATGGTCAGTAGAGCAGAAGATTATTTTGAGAAATTGAAACAAAAAATAAAATATTCCAACATAACAATATAATAACAACCCTCTACTCTACTTACTATTATTTCATAGTACACCTATATATACACAGTCAGTGTCAAAATTATTGTTACAAGGGTAAAATTAAAAAAAAAAAATAATTTACTCCTTTAATAATTTTATAAAGTGTACATAAGTTTTACAAATATTGATTTTAACATTATTAACTAAAATAAGCATGAAAAATTTAAGAATTGTCCATTGAAGAAAACTTTGGATTTGCTACAGTAACTATTAAAAATTCAGTCATTGTTTCGAAGATACATTATATATTTAGAATATAATTTTCATTAAATATTATTTAATAGCTTGCTAATATTTAAATTACTATAATCCAACTGTCATATTATAATGCTTATGCCATCTAATCATTAATATGAAATCAGTGAGCTTGAATCTCGCTTACATGTAGAAATTTTAGGTAAAAACAAAATTTGTGATCTTCATCAAAAGTTGATCAACTTTCTCAATTGCACAACGTGGCTACAATACTGAATTGCTTGCGATGGTGATTCATAAGACAGCCAAAAACAAATAGGTTGTCTCGTGGTATCAAAAAAGCGCAATTTAAAGTTAATTGGTTTTCCAGAAACAACTTAAGATCTCTTCAACATTCATAATTTTTGCATTAACTTTGGTAGAACTGTTTCTTCATTCATCATTTATTTGATCAATTTATCAAAGATATTTTATTCGTTCATATTTATTTTCTGGTACATCAAAAAATTAAATGTGGAAAACTACTACATATCTACTATTCAGTAGCACTAACTAGGAGCTAGACCATCTTAAATAGGAGAATTCCATTTTACTTATTAAAAGTATTTTCAAATAATAATTGTAAAGAGTAAATTAATTATGATGTATAAAAAATTTTGGCAATGACTGTATATATATACCTACATTATTATAATTGAAATTATTATTAATTGTTTTTATTATCAAAGCCCACATTTTTGTCATTTTTATTGAATTGCAATTACTTTAATTTTACTTATTACATTTTTGTTGTTTTAGTATATATATAAATATATATATTGTATATTAAGAATGTCAGACAGTATTGTGCAATACTTATATAAATGTAAAATTCACTTTTTTTTTTTTATATAAGTATAGGTTAAAGCGACAGTATATTTTGATTGGGGTTTTTTATTGTACAAGAATCAAATGAAATTAAATATATAGTAAAAATAATAATAATAAAATAATAATAACTAAATAATTTGAAAAAAAAAAAAATAAAATAAAAATATAAACGAAAAATAAATTAAAATATATACGAACTTAAATACCTGCAATAATCTTTAATGATCCGTAAAAATATCTAAAACTCATTTTATTTATTAATTTTTTTTAATCAAATTTATTTTACTTTTGTTTTCTTATATTAATAAATTTTTGATATTACAAAAGTTATATCGTTCAATAATTAATATTATTATTGTACTAATATGTTGTGTACCTTGCAGTCAATATTATCACTTTATTGTTATTCGCATTGCGATATTCTTCTATTCCAAATTATTTGTTAGTATATTTTGTACTCATATCGATATAATCACAAAGGTACACTTAATATATTGTACAATAATTCTATGTGTGCGTAAAACAAATTTCGTGTTGTGTATTATATTAAAAAAATATTATTACAAATTACAATTAAAATATTATAAAAAAAAAAAAAAAAATCAAAAATTACTTATATATAATAATAGATACAACAAATTATTGTAATTAATTTCAACTGTGATTATTGCTACTACTTCTATAGGCAATTTTTTCATTAGAACCGTGGAATTCTACTGTTGAATTACTTTGTTCGTTTGTTACATCGCTAAAAATATTTAAAAAAAAAAAAGAAACAAAAAAAACATAATAATTAAAAATAAAAAATTAAATTATAAATTAAAAAACTAAATTAATTAAATGTAAATAAATTAAAGAAAATAAAATAAATCGAAAATATTCGAGTTACGACCGATTGAGACAATTTTTTTTATTTTTATGTGAATAGATAAAACTCGTACCGCAAACTGGGAATACATTATGTATATACTATAGAAATATGAGAAAGATTAAATATATATATATATATAATATTTATATATATACATATAATAGATATATGAGAAATTTATATATATAAAAAATAGAAATATGGGAAAGACTTAGAAAGTTTATATATTGGCAAATTTAATATCTACAAACAAATTATTACATAATTTGTTAAAACAATGAAAGTATTCTATGTACGATCAATCGGGCTCTTAATAATACAAAAAAAATTCAAAATTAACTTAAAGTATTGAGAATATCAATATCAATATAAACAATCGTGATTGATATAATTAATATCGCTTGGATAATCATTATAATGAGAGATATGGATAAAAGAGAACTTAAGTATTAGTTTCTAATTCCTGTAATTAAAATCCAGTAATGCAATGATTTAACTCAAAAGAAAACTTTCAAATCAAATCCAGCAACTCAAATTAGCATGTCAAATCAAATCGAAAGAAAATTTTCAAGTCATTTTGTGAAGATCGAACCTTTGCCTAATGTTTCATTTTATTTTACTATTATTTGAAATCGATCAAAAATTGTTAGAATAACAAGACAGCTATAGAAGAAGGATAATTCACCGGACTGATTAAAGTTTATGCTTATGTAATGACATAATTGTTTTGTCACGTATGGATGGACTAGAAGCTCGTACTAACATAAATAACATCTAAGCTATTACAATATTTCATTACTATTTTTATTATGAAAATTTCCATTATTTTGGAAAGAATGGATGTTATAGCTAAAAGTCTATTCAATGAAAAATTAAATGATCCAATGAAAGACAACACGAGGCTGGATCGGAACCCATAAAACTTCGTACTATCATCAGAAATAGAATCCAATACTTTGAAAGGTTTAAAACCGGCTGAAAGGTAGATGATTTACCTACTGCGCAATTCAGTGTATATAAGTAATGCTTTTGTCACCTTTTTTTTGTTAATTAGAAATTTAACTGTGACAAACTATTAGAGTGTACATAAGACAAATGAAATAGTTTTAAAGATGGCAAATTTTATATGAAAAAATTATTTTCGAATTTTTTTATGTATCGATTTTTTAAAACTTTCAGTACAGAGTTGTTTTGAAATTAATCTTTGCCTATGAGGAAGAGTAAAATATTTGAATTTGTAGAAACATAGTGTGTAATTTGCAACAAAGAGTTTTACAAATAAAAATAAAATAAGCTACCACAAAATACAGTCAGATATAGATCTACGTGTTTTACCTATCAAAGGAATTATAAAAGAAAAAATACTCTGTTCAGTTTTATATGCTTTATTTAATCAAATTAAACATTTTTTCAAATAAATTCAACATTGTAAAAATTCAATATGAATGAAAAAAAGTATATATACAACTATGACTTTGCAAAACAAAATTTTGCAAGGTCGAATGACTCATTTAATGTTGAGAATAGAAATTTTCTCAGCATATCTCCCTGCAAAGTGCTTGGTTTTTGAAAAGATGTTTAATGGTTTTTTTTAAAATGTGGTCAATTATTTTCAATACACTCGGAACGATTTAAGCTTATTTTGTATTTTAACTAAAGGTGGATATTCTTCTCATGTACGAACGTCCAGACAATTTTTTTACATACACAAAATAATTTTTCCGAACAATTTTCTTCATCGAATTTTTAATTAATATTTTCTAAACTTTGACTGACAGTTGCAGAAGAAGAAAGGGATAGATATATAATTTATTATTAAATTATAGATAAATATTTATTTATATCTTGTGTTCGTAATCGTATTCGCATAACATTAATATTTTTTTAAGTTAGATGTATTGAATTTCAAAATTTTAAGGTCAAAATTTATTTAGTGAAAAACGTAGCTTCAAGTATTTTCCCACAAATGGCATCCTTTAAGCTTCAGAGAAACTTAGATGACGTAAAGAACTGCCTAAAAAAATGGAGAATTAAAGCAAACGAAGTCAAATCCGTCGACATTACTTTCACCACTAGCAAAGAAATCTATCGTCCAGTTAAAATCAATAATAATATGTTACCAATGGCGGATTCGGTCAAATATTTGGGGATTCACTTGTTAAAAAAAGTTTTAAAAAGTAAACAACTACGTCTAAAATTTTCCAACTTATACTGGCTAATTGGTAGAAATTCATAACTCTCTCTAGAAAATAAGGTCATAGTCTATAAAAGTATACAGAAACCAATATGGACTTATGGTATCGAAATGTGGGGTACGACAAGAAATTCAAATATAGAAATTATTGAACGCTTTTAAGCAAAGGTACACAGAGCAATTGTCAATTACAAAGCGATGGAGGTCTTTGATATTAATCCCTTCAAAGTCACAGAGCGAGTAAAGAAAGAAAGAAAACTTAATTTTTTTTTTATGAGAAAGCCCAGAGCAAGTACATGATTTTTGACAATTTCGTCTTCTTTCTTCTTTCCACACGAGCTATAAAAGTCATTTGAGGGGAGTGCAAGTCTTCTGAAATGTTAACCAATAAGACAATGATATGTAATGACCCCTACCAACGTGGTGATGTCGCATTAAAGCATTAAAAAGAAATCATAAAATTTCCTTTTGATATAGTTGTAATTTTAAATTATAGAGAGAAATAAAATTGTCAAAACAGTATCCGGCTGAACATGAAGAAGAAATCCCCTTAAAATCGAATCCTTCCTAAAGCAACTTGAAAAACAATTTGAAGTATCACATCATTTTTAAAGTTTAAATAAGTTGGTTAACATAATACGGAATCTAAGGGTAGAATCCGAATTTGCAAAAAAAATATCCCTTCCCATTTGAAAATCTCGATTTCGGCCAATTTCGGCGATTTTTTGGCTTAAAAACCCCTTTTCCGGTCCTTCCCGGGAGTTGAAAATATCACCAATCGATAGAACACTCTCGATTTACTTAATAAATTTTAAAATAACGGCTGCTTCCTCTCTTAAAAAGCTCATACGCATGCTCTGGAATACCCGGTATAGCTATTATTATTGACAACAGTTTGAGACAGCTTACACTTTAGCGTAGCGTAAATGGATATAAAGGTGATATTATAAATGAGATATAACACAATTATTTGTCAAAACGACCCAGCCAAATTTTAGGTTGAGTTGTTTGAACCTATTTTTAATACTCTAACAACCTGCTATAAATTGCTACACACAATATGAACATTTTGGTTGTGTTTTCTATCGGATTCTATATCATTTGATATGTAATACACAGTTAAACTAAAATGTGTTTCATAATCATAACCCCACTTTTACTCAAATTATTTCAACGAGATGGTCGTAACTCAAAAATAAAAAAATAAAAAAATTAAAATCAATGTGAATATAGTTTTCTACCACTGTAATTGAAACTACTTTCACAGAAGAAGTGATTTTATACAATTAAAATTTTCTTCAACAAATAAATTTTTATTAATAATATTAGCAAAATTATTTTAATTATTTATTTTATTAGACACAAAATTTAATTATATCTATATTTAATTCACAAATTTTATATTAAATTAAAAAAATAATTGTTTTTTATTTTATTTTTAATTTATTACGAATTTTTACATAAAATATATTTTAGGTTTGGGCTAAATATATAGGTTAGAAATATTATATTACAGTTATTAAGAGTCTATTTAATTGATTTTTATTTTAAATTAGTTTAATTTTATAGGCTACCAGGATATAAATAAATAACTTAAAGGAACAGAGGTGATATAGTTGATGAATTTAAAATTTACTGAAGAATAATTACATCGGCATTAGTTTCAAATCACATTTTATCATGCTATTTTATCTGTATATAGAATTCCTATCTACAATCAATTAATGTCAAAATTTTATTAGACCTAGATCAGGATAAAATTAACAAGAATTTTTAATTGAGAACTCAATAATTACTCTATATTATATTTGTAGTGAAATTATTCTAACCGAAAAGTTAATATAATTTTAGAGCGCACAGCACAATAGAACAAAGGATCAGGAGGATAATATACAGATCATATTTACATTCGTAGATTATTTATTAAATTTAAATTAACATTATTGTACTCGAATACGACTTGACAACAAATTTTTAAATATTAAAAACTGAATAAAATTCTATAAATTTGTAATAGTACAGTGGTGACAAATGAATAAGCGTTCATAGGGGGAAAAAATTTTGATCGGTCGCTGATCCAGATAGGCAACACTGTCAAAATACAACTCAAGTGATTTATGAAGAATCCGCAGGTGAGCAGTTTGTAAATTGTAAATACGTGCAATATCGTAAATATTTTGTGATTGTTTATTTACTGTTAACCATAAAAAAAAACTGTAGATTTCGAGGGACGTAATTAAAGATTCAGCTAAATTTTCAATATTTTTGTTAAGAAATGTAGATCAATTGTTATTTTGTTTGTGTCAGTTGTACTTCAAACTTGAACAATTACATCAGAGTCCATAATTTTGAAGGTGTATAGGGTTCAGTAAATAAGTAAGTAAGTAAACTCGCAAGTGTTTTTAATGTGACATTTATTAACAACATAATATTAAACTGATAACAGAACATTTTTATATTTACACTATTTTAAGCATAGCCACGTAAATAATCAAATCATACTAATAAGTATGTTACTTTTAAATTGAAAAAACATTCTGTAGAAACAAGATTAGAAATATCTGGAAATATAATAAAAATCTCATCAAATGTCCTTGCTTTTGATATACACCAGTAACAATTATTGCTTCACACAGCCAAAAACTCAAACAAAATACACAGCCAATAAATTTCAATGGTGCTTTGTAAGTATTATAATATAGAAAACATCTGATCTGACGTGTTAAAAAACTCAAGTTTTTGATTAACCTCCTGGAGTTGGATTCGAGCTGTAAAACATATTTTTGTCTATCAAAATAGCACCAGGTAGAAAAATTTTCACATTACTAGTAACTAGTACTGTAATATTACTATTTAAAATGAATAGTACTTCTAATGTAGGTAATTTTCAAAAATATTCAAAAGTATTAATCGATATTATAAATTGGTAACATAAATAATTGATCCTACAAAAAACGCCCGCTTTTCAAAATTTGAGGAAGTTTGATAAAAATCGTTTGCTATATTTCGTTCTGAATTGTTTTCCATCATTTCAATTCATCGTGGATTATACAGGCTTGGGCTAAATATATATGAACTATGTTTTTTATTAATTTATCATAAACAACAACCTCATACGTAATAATTTATTTAAAAATATACAAATTAAATTTAAATCGGGAGTGTTGTTGCGGCAATTTGATAAATTAAAATTTTTGTATGTTAAAATCCCTTATACATTGGGCGAAATTTTAAATTGAAATTTCTAATTGAAAACATTTAAAAACATATTTCAATTCGCCACGTCTCTTTTGAATATGTCTATCATTTAATATAATAATAATAATCAAAATCGGGTTTTAAATGGTTCCGATATTTGTACTGTACTTTTACAAATTTAATATAATGATTATAATATCTTGTTACAAGTTTGCAAATTTTGCTTTGAACTTAGAAAATTGTTTTAATGACAGTTGTTTATAAAAATAAAATAGAACAATAATGGTATAGTGATGAACTTTAAACGCGCACAATAATTTTGATCCAGTCAAAAAAAAAATAAAAAAAAATAAATGTACTGTTTATGATATTTTTCAGAATTGAAAGGAAATTGTTCGACAATAATGAAACCGAGAAGCTGCATGCAGTAGTGAAGAGGTATGCAACAGCTCAGTTGGAAGAAAACACAATTATCACTTTTGTATTATCAGCCTTATGGATCAACAGTTTCTCAAGATAGAAATGTCAATGAAAAAGATTTATTAAGTCTGCCAAATACTTATAACCTATTTAAGTAAATTAGTCAGTTATATTTTAAGGCGTCAATAACATTGTCAACCACTGTATATCTTAATTTTCTAAAATTATTTTGTTTTTAGCAATTTTTTTTTAATAATATAAAAATTAAATTTTTCAATAGATTTTAATTCAATGTTTTTTATTTTCTGAAAATATGAAATAATTTCTTAATACTATTATTAGCAAATAATTAATAAATATTTTTATTTTAATTTTTTTTATATTTTTTTTGTTGTGTTTGCTTTCTAATGATTTGTTTGTGGTGAAGGCAATTCAATGATGCCTACTAACTAAAATAATTAATTTAAAGTATTATGAATAAAAATATATTATAATAATATGTATATATATAGCAAATGAGAGCAGAGCACTCTAATGAGATTTAATTTGTTTGATTCAATAATGTCAAGTCTATTTAATATTTATATAGGGAAATGCCAATTTTTAATAAATAATTAAAAAAAAAAAAAAAATAATTAAAAAATTTAAATTAAAATGAAAAAAATTAATAGAAAAATTAATTAAATATGAAATACTATTAGAATAATAATTATTAATAATATATAGGAGAACATTATTATGTTAAAACTGTAGAAATATAAATTAAGTATTTAAGGATTGTGCTACTACAAATATTAAATATTAAAAGGTTTTTTAACTCTACAACTATTTTGATTGTTTTTTTTTTTATTTGGCCGATTAAATTTGATCATTTTTAATATTAAACTTACTATTTATATATATACAACTAATTATTATTATTAATTTAGAGGGTTATAAGTTAGTAGGTATATAGAATAGGATTTAATTTTAACAAAAATGTGATTTATTAATTTTTTAAATCTCATTTTCGAAAAAGAATATAATTTTTAAATAGAAATTTCAAAAACGTATATTAATCAAGTTTGAATTTTTTTTTTATTTTTTTGTATATACAGGGTGTTTTTAAAATAATCTATGCTTCCAAGGTTATGAAGGATGTTGTAACAAACAAAAATTGTACGGAGAGAAGGTTTATTATCAATCATTTAAGATTTATGGGGTTTCAAACATTTTTTTTTTGATTTGGGTACGAAAATACCCAAGACAAAAATACCCGAAACAAAATCTCCAAAGACAAAATTCCCAAAGACAATATCCTCAAAAACAAAACCCCCAAAGACAAAATCTGAAAAGGCACAATCCACCAAAGACGAAATCCCCAATGGAGATATTTCCTTTTTGTTTTGTTTCCAAAGTCGCTACGTAAAACTAAAATTTGTTCCCAACTCTTGAAAAAGGAAAATTCCTTTTTTTTCTTTTATTTTATTTATTTTCAATTATCTTTGCCTATCATTTCAACGCTACACAAATTAATTTAATTCAAAAATTTAATAATTTAATTCTTTTTGACATTATAGTAATAAAACTGCAAAATACACATCCAACAGAACAAAGTAACAAGTTATGCAAAATAAAATTTCTGGTATTTTGTTTCTGGGGATTTTAGCTGTGAGAATTAAGTTTTTGGCGATTTTGTTTTATTAGGGATTTAGTCTTATTGGCGTTTGTTTTTGGTAGATTTATTCTTGCTACCAATTTTTTTGCTATAAAAAACTTTGATTTGGTTTTTTTTTTGCTGTAAGGCTAGGAGCAGGCATTCAAATTTTAGCTTTACAATTGTTTAATTGCATTTCTGTGTTCCAATAGTTTATATAAAAGCAACTGTAACTGGTTAGTAACTGGTTTTATGTGTGCACGCTTTGATATAAACTAATAGAATAGAAAATGTGTAACTAAACAGTTGCAAAACAAAAAATTGCATATTTACGCCAAGACTAAAATCGCAGCCAAAAATCGCAACTTTAAATAATGTAAAGTAAAATTTATTTTGTAATAAATGGACCTTTAAGGCACATATTGTTGAGAACATTTTTTTTTCTATTATTATTATTTTTGCCAATCAAAGAAATCTTAAGCAATTGTTAGTAATGTGCTAGACTGACTACTTTGATCAGTTTTAAGTATACATATCATCTCTTATTATTTATCTTATCTTAACTTATAGCGAAACAAATAAATCAATGAATTTGAACTGTGAAAAAGTTCCTATAACTTTCAAATGCTTGAAAATAGACCTCCTCTACTATTTTATTTTTTACCGTTTATAATACAGTACTTTACTTGTTACAACTTCTTCAATCGCACCTTATAAAGCTATATGTCAGTTTAATTCCGAAACACCGTGTATATACTTATAAATATATAATAATACATATTTATAGATATATACATATATCTAATGTTAAAGAATAAAATCAAGCTCTTAAACTCTACAAAAAATTATTAAAAAAAAAAAAAAAAAAAAAAAAATGTCTCTTGTAAGCAAAATAGGAACAACAACCAAAATATAAAAATTTTGGAATTTCTTTTTTTTTGTGATTTTTCTTACATTTCACATGCTTTCACTTACCTATATAACCGATTTTCTCGAGGTCTTCTTTTTTATTATTTTAATTTATAATTTAATTTACGTAGATTTATTATATTTTGTTTTTTTTATTACAAATAATTTTTTTTTTTTTTTCAATAAAAACAGAAAATTATTTTATAATTATATTAATTAAAATTTAATTTTTGTAATAAATTAAGTTTTTAAGAAATAAATTTTTTAATAAATTAAAATAATAAAAAAAAAAAAAAAATGAATTAAAATTTAAATGAATTAATTGTTTATAATTAACGAAAAAATATTTGTATGTAAGTATAGATTGTTTTTTTGATTTAATTTTAATTTAGGAGTGAATTGTATGTGTATTGTAATGATAGAAATAAATATTTTTTTTATATAAGATAATTTGTGTCAATCGAATTCGAAAATAATCATAATCATCATCATTGTTCTGAGTTGCTGTTAGAGTTGGGTATAGGGTGGAATAATATAGTGGTCAAATACTATATCTAAGACAGAAATATGTATACAAGATCTATTCAATAAGCAATAATAGTAGGAATTAAAATTTGAAAGTGAAAGAGTATTAAATATCCTAAAATAAGTATTAAAAATCCCATTCTAGAGCGAGTCTGTTTATAACAAAAAAAAAAACAAAAACATAGGAAAAATTGAGCTGAAATATATAGATACAATTTTCAAATGTGATGGAACATATCGTCGTGATTCTGTGAAAACTCATTAAGTCCTTTTTTTTACAAAAATAAGTTTGATTTTGGTAGTATAAAAATATGGGTAGTCCAAAACTTGCATATGAAAGCTCACCGAGGTCTATTTTTATTAGCTTAGAATTTTTTTTTGTATTGGAGCTTGCCCTTTAAGCTTTTTTTTATTTTTTTTATATAATTTCAATTCATGGAATGAACACCCTAACTGCTTTTACACAGAGATTTGAAGTACACAATCACATATAATCGCTTTTTCTGTAGAATTTTGATGGTATATCTACTAATTTAAATATGGAAAACTATATCTACTGTGGAGTACTTCGCCTTCATAATAGTATAGTTCAATTTTATTTTAAGAGATAACCAAAACTCTCAACTTTTTATTATTTATTTTATCCCAATGATTATACTAGACCTGATCGAAAACTCCAGAAAGCATTTTTTTTTTGCCTTCGTCGGGAATTGAACCTGGGGCCTTTCGGTTGAATGGCAGGTGCTCTATCTACTGCGCCACCCAGCGTTAAGCTTCGCTGCAAAATAAGAATTACTGCCAACTAAATTGAATTATTGCTTTCCTTTGAAAAAAAATAATCAATCTAAAATTAGAAAAAATTAAGGATTATATTCAGTTCTAGTTCAATTTTATAATTCATACGGTATATGGAGCTTGTTTTTTATTTAGAGTTGGAGCTTAAGCACTGGTAACAAATTCAATAGAATTTGAAAATAGAATTTTATCATATCAAGAAAACTAAAGTTATTTTAACTTTCCTAGTGCCCATCATGCCAGCGATTATACTTGGCCACTGCGTAGTACAGAAGCATCTTTATGAAATCGGAATGACATAAAATAAATTGGTGAGCAGAAGAAATTAGGAGCTACCCATTATAACATTAAAAAATATTTTGAGTGTAATCACAACAGTTTTCTAACAAAACAGGGATTTGTATGGACTGATTAGACTTTTCACTATTAACCAGTAAACACTAATTTTTATTATTTTTTTTTATTATTATTTAGGTATGTAGCTTAGCTATGTATATTCAAATCATATTTGTAAGTAGATAATTCGTATAAAATATGATTAAAAATTTGTATGAGATAGGACTTTTTCCATTATATGTTCTTTGGTATAAGCAAAATCAACCGGAAAATATTTGATGTGTTATAAGCTAATATTGTAAGTTGTTCTCATTCTAAATTTGAGCTAGATTTGAGCACTGACTTCTTTACTCATAAAACAATATAGTTCTCAGAAACGCACTTTATTGAAAATGACTCAACAAACGTTAAAAGAACCCTTAACTGATCTGGTTTTTGTTTCTGAATTATACAGAATGAATGCAAATTTTATAGACGTTTTCTTGATGTTGTGATTAAGATAAAAAAGAGCAGACTACACTCGCATAAATTACTGAGAGAGTTACTGATATTACATTACAACTAACAATTTCTAATAAATCTTGGTAGGTAAAATTTGATGTTTATTTATTTTTAAATATTATCTTTTGTAAAAAATATTTATTTTTTGGTGTTAAGATAAAAGAAATGTGTATTATTGTAAATTCAAATTAATTGTGGTGTTTAATTCCATATTTTGTTTTTATATGCAATTTAGAAAATTATAACTTTATTAACAAAACAAAACAAAAAAAAAAAAAAAAAATGAAAAAGAAGTGTAAGTATTATATGGTTGTGTATGTGTATGGGTATGTTAATTGATGTAAATTCTGTCCCAATTTAAGTTCAGTTCATATTTTTTATTATTATCGTATTTTTTTTTGTTTTTGTCAATTTAAAAAATTTATTAATTTTTTTTTTTTTTATAATTTTTGAAATTTGAATGTAGGCTTAATAAACTGATATTTTTGGTTTTTTTTTTTAGAAATTTTATTGATATTAATAATTATTAAATATTATAAATACATATATAGATGATACTATATATACGAGTATATAGTGTTTTTTTTTTATATCAAATTTATTTTTATTGATTTAAAATGATTTAATTTGGTTTAAAATTATTTATAAATAAATAAGAAAACAATTACGTACCTTCCGTTACCGTGTCTAAATAGTGCTAAAATTTCTTCAAATGTTTTATTTTTGGTTTCAGGAACCTTTTTATATGTGAAAATCCAAAATATTGCTAAAAATACACTAAATGGCAAAAATGTGTAATTGTCCAATGCAGACTGAAAATAGAAAAAAACAAAATTTATTAAAATTTTTTTAAATTTATGTGTTTATAATTTTTTTTTTACAAAGAGTTTATTACAACATGCCATCTTGGTAAGGCAAATGTAGGATGCTTCTGAAGGATCTAAGCTGAATACACAGAGTAAAACTGACATGATCAACAGCACGCAGATGTTCTTACTGACATAATATGTATTAGATTTTGCTAGAGGACAATCTGAAATGGACCAGACATCAGCGGATGAAACCCAGCACATAGTCGTAGAAGAGGTTTACTGCAATAATGACATGGCTACCAAAAAACAGATACGCTCTGATTGATATAAAATTAGGTTCTGTAAAACTTCCAGGTAGTTATAGCAGAAAATTGTTAAAGGTAAGGTAGGCTTAGATTGTGACGATAATAGATATATTAACAAGTAATTGTTTGCTCAACAAGTACGCAATATGTCTTTCAAATCTGCGAGGGTATTTACACTCACAAAGACATCAAGCACATTCTTTGCCCAGATCTGAAGAAAACTATAGATTCATGCGATTGGGAGCATCAATACGTTTGATAAGCTGGCAGACATCATAAAGGCTTAATTTCACTATATCCACATATTTGTAACAGCTGATAGTCTGTTCGGAGAATATGTCTAGTTTGTGTTGTATTGCACGGGACTGCTATAGTTCCAAATGTGACCTATTTCCGTGGCGACGATGTATTACTGTGCTTGCCAGGTTTTTTTAAACTAATTGATGTACTAACTCATAACATTATGATGTATCAACTCAATGTATTTTAATATTTATGATGTATCAACTCATTAATATTAATTATTAAAATTTAATTGAGTCAGGTATATTGAAAAACCTTAATGCTATGTAACTAATATTAGTTGTTGATCAAATAATTTTCCTATATGACATTTTCAAGCGAAATATGCAATTGCAAAACGCTTGCATATATTTTCTATCAATTGAATTTAATTTTGAGTTAATCGATTCAAATCGATTGATTCGAAATTATTTAACCAAAATTAACATATTTTATTTGAAAAACACTGCAGGATAGTTGAGCAACATAGAAAATAAAAAATGAATTCTAAATCTAATCTAGAATTGCTACAGAAAAAATGTAGGCATTTTTCAAAGTTTGTAAATAATAGAGGACATAAATAGTAGAGGACATAAATAGTAGAGGACATAAATTTGTAAAAAATAACTAAAATTGAGAATTGAATATTATAAAATCAAAATAGATCAAAAATAGAAGAAATTAAACGATTCAGGCCACTTAAATAGATTCCCAATTGGAGGTAACAGGATCAGAATGAACTAAATACAGCACATCTCTTTTGTAAATTAATATTTATTAAAATTATATTATATACTTTTATATAATTTAATTATTTATTTAAAAGTATTTTTTGTTATTTTCTGAATTTTTTGTTATTTTTTTTTTTTTTTTTTTGTAACTGTAAATCAACTGATATTGCGGAACCTATATAAATAAAATTCGTAATATATTTAAAATTAAAATAAAAGAAACAACATTTCACTTACCTTTAAACTTGGAAAACCAATTCCAACAACAAAATTTGCCATCCAATTGACTAATACAGCAATTGCCATTGCACTTGGTCTTGGACCTTGTGAAAATAGTTCTGCAGTTATCATCCATGGTATTGAACCAGGTCCAACAGCAAAGAATACAACAAATGCCAATGTTGATATTACAGATAGGTATGACATCCAATCGATCATTTCCTGTACATAACCAAAAAACTCCTATACAAAACGCGTAATAAACATATTCTCGTGTTTGGGAGGCTTTCTTTTTTGTTTTTAATACCAGAAATTTTTTGTATTAAATTGGATATACTCGTATGTACATACATACATTAAATTATATTAAATCAATCTCAAAAATTTAAGATTGAATTTTGTTTTTGTTTTGTTTTTTTTGAAAATATGTTTATTATGCAATTTTTAATTTCAGCAATAAATTTTTTTTTATTGCATATAAATATTAAAAATAAAATTGAAATTTTCTTTTATAATTTTATCAAAATTTCAATTTTATTATTTTTTCAACTTTAAATTGAAAATAATTAAATTTTTTTTTGTGGCATATTTTAGAAAAATCAATAATAAAAATTCTTTTAATAAAAATTGATCAAGTATAGAGCGATCAAATATTGGGCGAGGGCCAGAAATTGACTAATTAATAAAAATTAAAATATACTCATACTCATTGTTCCTGCTCATGGTGCAACAATTGAAACCGATCAAATTATTAATTAAACACAGTTAAAAATACAGATTTAGAATTTCTAAATCTTATTATTTAAAAATGTTTCAGCTAGAGCCTATACAGTATATTCGATAAGATATATTAATTTTAACCCTTTAAGTCTGATTCAATCTAGTTCCTTCTATTTTTTCAAAAATAATTTCTGTAAGTTAAAAAAAATCGCTGTATATATGCATGTTTAGCCGGGTTAGAAAAGTTTTAATTTTCTTAAAAATAATTTAAACTTTACCAAAATTTGTTGGTGAAGAATGCTTTCGATAAGGGTAAAGCAAGTTTACCAAAATTTAAAATTTCTGATACATTTTTGACGTTTGAATTTTTTTTTTTCTGGGAATATGTCAGTCAAAAAATATTTTAATTTTTTTTTTATAAAATAAATTGTTATTGACAATGTAATTTTCTATTATTAAAATAAAAAACAATATACAAATAATATTGTTAGAATAATAATAAAAAAATTTTTATTCATTTCTTTACCAATGATTTCATTTTCGACCACCTTGATATTTCAATAATCTGACAGCAATAATGGCATAAATTTACCAATTTAGGTAAATTAAAATAGATTTCTGCGGCAGATCTGCTGTAGATATCTGCCTTGTATAAACATGGACTATAAAATATACATCAAATGAAAATTAAATAAATTTGGAAAGGCTGAAGAAATTCAAAGGGTTCAAAAACTAAATAAATTCATCGTTTTTGGTGTATATCAGTATGAGTATGCAGATTTGAGTATTGTATATGTTAATTACATACTCAAGTGTATTTAAAATTATAATAAATTTAATGAATATTTAATAATGTTTTAAATATTACAGTTATGCCAAGGTATAGGTGTTAATTATTTTTAATTTAAAGTTGAAAATAAATTTCATATTTTTAAATTTAATCAAATTAAATTTCATTAAAAGAATTTTAATATTACAAATTAAATGTGTTTTGTCAACTTTGTTTAAAAATTTAATTTGTTTTTATTTTTTATTCAATTTATTTATTTTTTTTTTCTTATCTTTTTTTTATTATTAATATTTGAAAAATAAATTTTAAAATAAAGAAAATTATTTTTAAGAAAATGAATTTAAAGAAAAAAAAATAAATAAATAAATAAAATGTAATTAATAAAGAAATTAAATGAAAAATATCTCTATAACTTTTTATATAGGTTTTCAAGTCTGCACTGCAAGAGGTTGGAGTTGTTTTATTTATTTTTTTTTTTTTGTATAAATATTCTAAAAAAAAAAAAACAAAACAAGAAAATTTATATACTTTTAAAGTATTTTTTAATTTTTGTTATTTTGTTTTTTTTTTTTTTTTTTTTTTTGTAGAATATATTTACAAAATTTTATTTTTTAAGTTTGAGAAATATTATTGGGCATAAAATTATTTGCAGCTAATTCAATAAATTCGAAAATAAAAAATTAAAATAAATTTCTTTTTCACAATTTTATTAAAATAAAATTAAAAAAAAAAAATTAAATAAATCAAAAATGAAAAAGAAAATTTTTTAAAAAGTAAATATGGTTTGCGGCAAAATTGTTATTGCTTTTTATTCTTTTTAAAATTACCCTCGTCAATTAAGGATTTATTAAAATGTAAAGAGTGTTATCAGTTTTTATTTAACTTTACATTTTTCAATAGTATTTAATATTAAAAAAATAAAATATTTAAAACATTTTTAAAAATAAAATTAAATAAATTTTACTAATTTAAATTTTTTTTTTTTTGTATATTTTTGTTTCAGTTTTAATACAATAAAATTAATTTTTCATATTATGTATTTGATAAATTTTAAAAATAAATAAATAAAAAAAATTATATTTAAAAACAAAAATAAAATTTAAAGAAGTGATATTAAGGAGCGGTGTATGTAAATTGTTGTTGTTGTTTTTTAAATTCATTTTAATTTAAATATTTTTGTTTCGAAACTTGCATTTAAAATTGTGATTATTAATTCGAGTAAAAGAAAAATAAATAAAAAAACAAAAAAAAAACAGAGAACACTAAAATTTGAAATCCTTTTTAAAAAGTGTAAATTGTTTTATTATTTTCTTTTTTGTGATTGTATAAATTAAAAAAAAAAAAACAAAGAAACACAAAAAATTAAATTAAACACAAAAAAAGAAAACAATATAGTTTAAATTTGAAAATAGGCCGTGTTTTATGTGAATTTTTTTTTTACATTTGATTTAGTACTAATCAAATTGCAGCAAAATGGTTTTCAAAATAAAAAAAAAAAAACCTTTTTGTTTTTGTTTAAGAAAAATTTATTATTTTTTTTATTAGCAGAATAAAATTTTACTTTTTTAAATTTCTACTAAATATTTTATAATAATTAAGGCTGAAAAATACTACCCCAGCAGTACAGCAGTAGAACAATTTTAAATAAAAGAATTTTAACTACATTTTAATTATTTTGTAAGTAAGTAAGTATGTTAAAGGTGCTTTTAAGGTATAATTTGAGTTAAATTTTATATATATGCAATAGCAGAGTAATAATTGTATTTTAAATTTTTGAATATAGTGTCATTTATACGGTTAAATTTGTTTTTTTTTTATTTGAGTGTAGTTTGATTGTATAGTTTAATACGACGAAAATTGTCTAAAAGTGAATCAAAATTGTGATAAGACAAATACAAAGATAATTTTAAATTTGTTGTGATCATAATATAGATGAAATAAGCTTATTCTGTTGTTTCGGTAGTTCTATTACACGAATTTAGATCTTGAAAGCAGTATTCGGAAGGTATATAAAACCTTTGGGTTGCTTAAAAAACAGCTAGAGATTATCAACCATCTATAGTAATTATAGGTTATGTTACACACTTCACAGAGCAGCGGAAGACTTCCTAAAGACAGTTTTAGAGTTTTGATGTAGTGTTTATGCCTTTAGAGAGTTCAGAATGCGAAGCCAAATAGCAATAAATGAAATAAGTGCGTGTTACAAAACTTAGAGTGATTTTAAAACGATATAGTAAAACTACCATTAGTTTTTCTTAAGTCATTTTTTAAATATATCAATATCAATTTTAGTCCCCAATTTTAATTTTTGAATTGGTCCTTTTTTCTAAAAGTTAATAGTAGGTATTTTTAAATATAAAATATCCAGAAACATTCATATTTTTTCAATGAGTTGAATTTCACTATATGATTTTCATTCATTACGATACACTACGATTCAGATTCAGACACTACGATAATAAACTTTTTTTATATTCTATTTTATTTGACAACAAAATTATTAAATTTATTTGTAACTAAACAAAAAATTAAAATATACTACTCTTTTTGTTAATATATTACAGAGATCTAAACGAATTATACAAGTATGTATAATCAACATACCCTTACGAAAATTACGAAAACAAACGTCAAAATAAAAAGTTTAATCTTAGTTATGGATTGTACTTTTGAATACAAATTTACAACATCACTAAACCTTCATTTCATAATTAATACGAATTCGATCTAAGTTTGAATTCCGCATAAGTTTTGATAAAGCAGTACAATTTGAATTCTTTCTATGCCAAACCAACCGAAGACATTACAGGACAATAATGATAATTATCTTTTTTACATTTTTGTGTGACAATGCTTAACACCAATGACAAAACACATGATTTCAATATTTTCTGTAAGCTAAGAATATGTTTTTTAGTAGCCAGATTATTGAAATATATGTATAATGTCGCTCTTAAATTTGTTAAAACATTCTCTGTCACGGGCTTCGTATTAAATAATAATATATTCCAAAGGTTCACATACAGAGTGATCTGGCATTTTAAAATATAAAATATAGGTTTTAAAAAAAAGGTCTAATTGATTTTAACGAATAAGATTCTATCTATTTAACTACTTTAATTTTTTTTATATTTGTAATGAAACTCATACAATCAGACACTTTCCTTAGAACTACCAAGTTATAGAGTAAATATTTCAATAATGAATTTGTCTTCCAATTGACTTTGATTTATTTTCTAGATCGAATTGCTACTTATTAATAACATTCAAGACGACAATAAACAACTTTTAAGTACACCGAACAATTATTATTCGCCTTATTTCATTTCCACGCTATTAAGTGGATTCACATCGGGGAAAAATAATTATTAAATTTCCTATCATATGCTCCAAATGAAGTTAAACAATTAAAAATAAAATAATTAATTTTTATTTTTAATAAATTCCCGAAATAAAAAGTTTTAATCTCAACTCAACACTCATCCATTCCTTATCTATACATATACAATCAAAAATTAAACTGTTATACATTTTTTAATTAAACTGTGATACGGTTAATAAAATAAAAATTGTACCATTGTTTCTTGATTGATTTTGCATACTTTTAGGCAAATTCAAATCATACAATTTCTGTTAAATTTTATTTTGATTTGCAAATATGATTTTCACATGGAAAATCAAAACTATAAATATTTATCCTAGAAATCCAGAATAAGATTGTATGACCAAAAATGTATATTAAATAATTTAGATTTATTAATTTTCTTCCCACTAATTTATTTTTATATAATTTCAAATTATCAATATTGAGTTGATTTCACTTTCAGGAATAGAAATGCATACCAGTAACGGTAAAACATTTTTTTATGCTGTTTTCAAACGCTATTATGATCACTCATTACTTCTTTAAAGTTACGTTTTTTCCTTTCGATTGACAACGACATAGAGTAGACACTCAAGATCAAAATGGATGGATAGAAAAAGTTGAAAACAACACTATAGTAAAATTGGCATTGATAGATAAAGGAAATTTAATCAAAACCGATTTGAATGTAGATAGATTGTGAGTGGCGAGTTTAAGGCTCATTTCGAGATAAGATGATGAAGGCAGCCAGTTCAAATCATCAACCTTTTTTCATAAAATTAAGACAACGTAAAACCATAAAATATAAATTGTATCACATACAAGTCGTTAGGCAGTATTATTGTTGTTATTGTAATCTTTTACATTATTATAGAAATTAATTTTAAAATTAATTTAAATTATTCACATAATAAAAACAAAAATAAAAACATAAAATCACACTTAAAACCAAAATATATAAAAAATAATAGAAATAAAAATGATTTTTGAAATTTTTTAATATTTTAATTTCCAACCCAGTGCAGCATTTTATTATTTTGTAGTGTGTGCCTGGTAAATAGTTAAATAATTTAAGAAATCAAAATAATCAAAAAACAAAAACAAAAATAAAACATTTAATTAAATAATGATAAAAAAAATAATATTTAGCAAATATTTTCCTAACAATAAATTAATATAAAAACAAATTTATTAAATTTTACTAAATTTACTAAAAAGTGGAATAAATAGCCAACGATTAGGTTAATTATAATCGATTAATATCGAAGCAATGTTCATCTACTTACATTTACATAAAAAAACGTTTTATTACAATGAAGTTAATATTTTTAAATGCATAATTCAGAACAAATATGATAATTAAGGTTTATTTAATCAGAATTTGAGCTGTATGATTTACTAGGGTAGCCAGATCATATCAGAAAGATTTTGATAGATTCAAAAATTACAGAATTCCAAAAAATTATAATAATTAGAATTTAAGTGGATCAGAATCTGAAATACCCAGCTACTAAGCTACATATTTAAGATACATAACAGAACAATTTTGATAGATTCAAAAATTATATTTTAAATGAATTGAGTTTAGAGCAAAATCCATAGTTAAAACTTCAAAACTAGTTTTTATTGTGTCTACATGCTGTTGGTGTATTATATCTCACATCAATTTTAAACTATCTTACTACACTTTATATTAATAATATTATATCATATAAAATCTATGATTTCAATACACATCACTGTGTAAATATATAGATTTTTGATCGTTACTTGTAAAGTGAATAACTGAAATAAATTTAGAACAACTGGAATATTTTTCAGTATAAATTATACTCATGATACATTTAATTTAGTAATTTTATTTTAAATAATTTAATTATATATTTAATCAGTTGCAGTTGCTGATAAAGAAGGTAAATTAATTACAAAATATCGATATTTGCAAAATAGAAATTAATTTATTACTGAAAGGAAATTCGACTTTTAATTGCGAAATAATTGAAGATTTATTAAGTATAATATCTAATACAATATAGAGTATTCACGAAGGAATACTCTAGTTGTATTGCTTAAATTCATTCATAACTATTATTAGTTATATCGTTATAATTTATTCATCACCATTATACTATATATACTATACGCCCGATATTATATAACAGGCAAAGAACGTAATTACTTTCTAAATTAGTATTTTAGCCTAATTAGTATATAGTATATATTAGTTTATTATATTAGTATATATTAGCCTAATTAGTATATAGTTTCGGATGGAAGGATCAAGTAAAAAGATTTTTTTTTTTTCAAAATTATTTTACAAGTCATAAGAAAATAAATTAAAATAAATTCATAAAAAAACTATCAATTTCAAAATATAAATTTTATTACTAGGTGTAATCAATTGGCGCTTCAAGTACAGAAAATGACTATTAGAAAGAGATATTGAGCAAAGATCAGTACAAAATTATAGAACCATATATAATAGGTAAAATATTTAAACTTTATTATACTCTGCACCGGGGACAAATGAATTTGATTTTAAACCAATTATTTTCAAACATTGTTTGCAAGTTGAAAACATTTATATTGATGGTAAAAATGCAATATTAATATATTTTGGATAAGAAAAATTTCCAACAGAAACTGCGGAAACAAATAAAACAAATGAAAATTGCAAAATTCAATATAACGATCAAACAATGAAAATTCAATTAAATCAGTCATTTTAACGGTAATATACCGAAGAAGTAGGATCAGAAAATGTATGAATACTGAATAGTACTAAAGTAAAAGTGATAAAACTCATGTTTGAATGGTGTTGAAAACACAAAACACAATAATATAAAATCTAAGTTGAATGAAGGAAATTTGTTGATGGTCTATAATAGACCCATAAGGGGTAATAGCAAAGAAAAACATTTTAATTTATATAAACAATTATTGTAACTTAATTCAAAGTACTTCAGTTAAATAAAAACAAATACAGATAACTTTTAACAATCCCAATCTAAGTTATAAAGTCAATCAAAATTCAAAATTATGACTTGTCTATGTATAGTCTCATCATTACAATACCTACTGATGGGTTCCGACGTCAAAAAATATTTTATTTAATTTTTTCTTCCATAACGGGAAATAAGGAGTTATTATAATAGAAATTAAATGGAAAATTAATAGATTTAAAACAATTAAAAGTAAGAAAATTTTATTCTTACAGACATTAAGATTTTTTTCTTCGATAAATTTTAAAAAATATTTGCTAAATTCTCATTTTTTAAAGCAATAAACAAAAACAACATAAAAATAAATTAAAAAAATATACTTTATATAGAAAAAAATCAAATTGAAAAATATAAATATTAAAATTGAATTTTTTTTATTGCAGTTTTATTTAATTTAAATATTTAATATATTTTTTATAGTACAATTTTATATAGCACTAAATTTTTATATTGTATTTTTAACTTAAATACTTTAAATTTGTTGTATATATATATATAAATATATATATTTTTTTTAAAATGAAAAAGTTTTTTTTAAAGAAAAAATAGAAAGAAAATACGCTGGGGTAAAAGCCTGACAAATCGAGAATATTATTTTTAACTAACCTAAGATGAATAAATGAACTTTTTGGTTTTCAATTATTTTTGGTTATTTTTTTTTTCAATTGAAATTAAAAGTACCCAGCTATAAGTAACATTTTTTTTTTAAGTTCGTTTATTCATTAGAATATAATCTTAACACTATAATTTATAATAGTTTGTTTAATTTTAATTTATTTATTTATTTGAAATATATTGGACCTGCAAATGCTGGCCAACTTGAAATCTTATTCTCTTTCGAGATGTGGGCTTTTATAAAACAATTTAATTCATTTTAATTTATTTCATTATTTATTTTTAACAGAGTAAATTCTTATTAGCCTAAATAATGTAATGTTAATCTTAATTGATTTTTAAATTTAACAATATTCAATTTTAATTTTTTATGATTTTAGTTTTATTAAAAAATAGATTTTTATTTTATTTTTAATTAAATAATTATTAAATTTTTAATATTGAATTTAAACTCAGTAACATTAAACAAACTGTTATAAATCAAATTCTTAATAGTTAATTATTAATAAAAAAAAAAATCAAAATCCATTTATAACTACGAGAAAAAATAAACATAACAAAAGCACACATCAAATAAAATAAATAAACAATTATTATATTAATATATTTACAAGAAAAATAAAAACATTATTAAAATACGATATTAAAACTATATTTTATATAAATGACGAAAATTCTATCATAATATTAATTATTAATATTACAAGAGGTTGTTGCAAGTTTCGAAGGGAAAGCATATTATTTGTGATATTAATTTAAAATTAAAAAAAACAAACAAAAACAGTTTAAATGTGTATATTTAGAACAATTTTTGTTATTTTGAATATTATTTTTGTTTAATTATATAAAAAATAAACAACATTTTTGTTTTTCAATATTTAAAAAAGCTTTAATATTGTTATAAAAAGCTGTCTAAAATATAAAAATTAAAATAAACTAAATGCGTTCTGTTTTTTTTTTATATGGTGTAGTATTAAAATAAATGGCATGTTAGTATGCTCTCTATATCAAAATATGCAAATACCTCTTTAAAAGCGCATGAAAATAATTTAAATTTTTATTATAGCAAAATTAAAATCAAAATAAGCAGTCAAAAATAATTAATATGTAAATATTTTCTACTCAATATATTTATTTTTATTTATATAAAATTTCAGAAGTGATATTATAGCTCGTACGGACTATAAGGCCTTCCCTAAAAATCTAGGAATTATAGTGGGAATTAAAATTGTAGAACGCATTTCTCAATCGCAAACAGATTGGCTGATAGTTTTTTTTCCCTTAAACTGGGCCAAAATAATGGGTTAAGCACGTTAACTGCCTTCGCAGAATGTTTCATGGCTTACAGGAAAGCCATGGAAAGAAAAAGAAGGATAATAAAGAATAATAAACAATTAATTTAATACAAACAAATTCAAAAATTTGTCTTCTCTGTTGCAGAGAGTTAGAGCAGTATTACAATCATCTATTAACACAACATTTGAAAGGTTAATATTTGAAAGGTTAAAGTCATCACAAACCACAATTTCTTCGGATGAAGTCATTAGAGATAAAATAAAATCAATGGTGTAGTAATAAATTTATCTACATTAAGAGGATATTATGAAGACAATTTGGTGGCATATAACAAGAAATAATAAAATCTGACTTATTTCCAAATTCAATTTTTACCGCAATTACTTTTAATTCCACAAATTGGGTGGAGGTACTATAACAGAAATATTGAAGATATTTTGTATTGCAATTAAAACTCCGCCATATATACTCTACATTAGGGATCAAATAATTCCAGGGAATTAATTTGCCGAATGTAACCAGGTTTCAGTCAAAACGAAAATATCAGAGTTCAAATTGTTTGAGTTTAGTAAACATTATTTGATGTTTTAGTACGTAATCCCCTTACACTTTCATAATAAAAAGATAATTCAGAGGCCTAGTCTATTTTTGAAGTTTTTTTTTTTTTAGATAATTGTTCTAAATTTATTTCGTTAGGGACGATAAAGTTTATTGTAGTTTTCGCGCAATCTTTGATGCTGATCTATTGATTTCAACTCTTTTCGATATACTCCAAGGCCTTTATGATACCTGATAAATAATTTTATTAAGTCATTAGGCTCTGTTGATAAGCTTTGTTGATGAATTAAAACCTTTATGCTGATTTTAGTCTTCTCATCAATACCAACATGATTATCTTGGTTGTATATAGGTAAGCTAAATACAACCTAACGTTCTCATAGATTCTAAAGGTTCACTCAGTCGACCGAAAATATATTTTCCATCTTCTTCTTCAACAGAAATTCGAGTTAATCTTGCAATTGACGGAATAAGTGGATTAGCAAAATTGGGTGAGGAATTACTAGTTTACTAGTAAACAGTTCACTGCCTGAGTTGCTTACAGTATTTGGTGATATAGGACGATCAATTATTGCGGAAGTTAATTTCAGCCTAATGCTCGTATCCATAAAAGTTTACCTTTTTTGAAATTATGATATAATGTTATTTAACCTTTGAGCCAAAATCAATTCTATTGAAATCTCATTATTGCTTCTAACTTAATTTCAATTATTATTAATTTCTATACAATATTATACTAAAGTAGAAAAATTTACATTATAAAGATAAATATAGGTTCAATAAAATAAGCAATTATGTACTAAAATATAACCAAAAATTAATTTAACAAATACATTAACCAAATGAATTAAGCTTGTTGATAATAAAACAAAAAATAATTAAATAAATAAAATAAATAATTTTAAATAAAATTTCAAAATATAAAAAATTATAATAATAATATAATAATTTTCAATGAATTATTATAATCGAAAAAATATATGTATAAATAAAATTGAAAAATTAAATATAAACAAAAATAATAATATTTAATTTTATGTATTTTAGGTTTCACAGGCTTTCAGAAATCAAAACAAATTTGTATAACTTAGTCGGATGAAACAAAAAACCTAATTGTTTTACTATAACTATAAACGTATAAAAAAAAAATTATGAAAAAAAATTCATTCCAGGACATTTTCTTGAAAATTATAAATTTTTTAAAACATTTTCCATCTATATTTAATTTGTCATTCAATAGTCATGCAAAGAAAATATGTAATAAAAATAATTTGGAGAAGTTTTCATTATTCAATTTTAAATTAATTTTTATCAATTCATTTCACTGTAATATAGTCGTTTATGTGACTATAAATTTTTGGATGTGTATTTCATTAATTATCAATTGTCAAAAATAGATTTATATTAATTTAATTCTTTGAAGAATGTTTGAACATTCGGAATATGTATGTAGGTCGGAATATATAACATATCATAACTGCTTATGTTAACATATTCAGAATTTTCTGAAAAAATTGGGTTTGATTCTGATAACTACAAGTCCTATTTTTGTTAGGGCTCATAATCGCTAATGTCAATATGACCTAAACATGTTTTTGTATCGCTTAAATAACTTAAGATATAATATATAAAAATAGCTTAAAATATTTTAAATATATTCCTATAATTAGCCTATATTAAATTGATAAGCGGTTTCACAAAATTTGGAATATGATTTTAAAATTTTCAACTATATTGAAACGGCTTATTTTACTTAAGCGATTTTTACAAAATTTACAACACAAAGTTTTTTACAAAATAAAATATTTGTATTTCAAATGCTTCCATAACTTAAGATATTTTACATACAATAAATGGTACAGTCCCGGTATTAAATTTTTAAACTCTTATTCAAACATTAAGATTGATTTTACTCGATATATCAATTTCAAACATAAGCGGTTATGATGACTTGTTGCCACAGATATATTTTCATATTATTGACTATATTTTGAATTTTATATTATTTAATAACTAACTATTTTTTTCAACTTTCATAATAGGCAATTTGCAAAAAGTTATAACAAAAATATCTCAAAACTTACAGAAATAACTGGTTTTCGGAACTAAGTGAAAAAATATGTTTTATCGTATTCAACCGTTTTTTAAATTATTTTTGAAATAAAAACAAAATTTATTGAGCAATTAGGCTTTTAACCGTTTATGTCCGGGTTTTGCCTTGCTGGGCATTTTTTTTTGGAATTCTATCCGCTTTTGATAAATTAATCACTCGTTAAGATATTCTGTTCAGTGAAATTTTTGATCTAAACAATGTTTGAGCAATTGCACAGGGGATCCACTAGTCCCTATTAAATAACTTTGAAATTAAAATCGTTAATGAATTATTTCTGAAATAATTTGTAATATAAGTAATGAATCCAAATACTTATTTACGACAGAGAAGTAAAAATACTGTGATTAAAACAGCCTTTGCTAGAGAATATTTCTCAGAATAGTAGTTTGTCGTATTCGCATATTTGCAATGAGTTTTGTGTCAAAATAACTCTCATCTCATTCAATTTTATCATGATATTGATATTGATTAAGAGAATCAAGTTATAACGCACGTTATAACGTACGAAATAGAATACTGTTTTTAAAAAGGTGCTTAATTTAAACAAGGTGACGGAATCTTCAACGAAGGATTACGTGAATGCATTTATTACGAAGATCCACTTTTGAAATTATATATTTTAACAAAACGGATACTATAAATTTTTATTCAGTTTTTTGCTACAATTTAGTTCGTGTGTTTTAGACATTTTAATTAATTAGTTCTGAGCACTTATTAAAGATAATTGAAAATTCTATAAAATTGATCATAATTTATTAATAGTCCTACAATTTGAAGAAACTGAAACATTTTTTTTTTTGTAAACGAATAATTCATTTTTAAATCATTTTCTTTTTTCTTTTTTATTTGAATTAAATAATTAGTATTAAAATGAAAATTTAACCCTTTTACTACTTTACATCACTGAAAAAACAATCTGTGGGGGCCTTATGAATGTCTAATTACTAATTGTGACATAATATTTTCATATATAAATTAGACATTAAGTTATAGAGTTGATTAATTTGAAATATCTCTGGTTTGTGTCTTTGAATTAAACAATGTTTCTAATTGATACTAGCTCAGTTCGAATTGCAAAGAGCTATTTGATTTATTTATCTCCAAGATAATTTTCTATTTTGAGATGTTAACTTTTTTAAATTAATTTCATTGCATTTGCATCTACAGATTTTATATTTTTTTTAAATCTAAATTAGAATTTTCTCAAATTAGCCAATTGACTAGTTTAATAGCAAATAACAAACACTTTGGCTAATTTAATGACAAATTACAAATTACAAGCCCTAATTGAGCTCATTCGAGATGAACAAATAAGTGAAATCTAATTTAGTGCCAAGGGTAATAAAATTTCCTAAAATTAGTGATTAGATTTTGCTTAGTTATAATTATAAGTCCTTAATATTAAATTTACGTAATACATTAACTTTACTATTTCTTTTCATTAATTCAGAATTCGGGTCGTGCAAGGGTTACATTTTCATTTTAATTAATTTATTTAAATTTGAGTTTTATTAACAGGAATGAATCCTATATTGGGACCCACTGCCAATAGCATTTGGGCCAGAAAGGGTTAAATTTTAATAATTTACTTAGAAATTTTCAATTAATTTTCTTCAAATTTATTACAACTTTCTCCAAATATTTTCCATAGAAAATTAATATTGAATTATGAAGATACCCAATAAAATATTAAATTATTTATGTTCATTCAACATCAATTGACAAAAAAAAAATTAATAAATTTCAATTAATAAGATTCATGAAAAATTTTTTGGATAATTTTAATGACAAATTTTGTATTCGTACGTAAAAATTAATCATTTTCCATCAAGTTAATCTTTGAAAACAATAAAAAACTAATTATTATTTTAATTCATAGTCCACATTCTTGGACCAAAAAAATTTGACTAATGTACAGTGTAAAATTAAATTATTGATTTTTAATACAAAAATGAAAACTTATATTTAAATTTTCCATGAATCTAGTATAATTGTTGAAAAAATTAATGCAATTATTTTATATGTACGTATGTGCATATTGAAACATTACAAATCAAATAACAATTTTTGAATACGCATACATTTATAAAAAAAAATGATAAATCTGATCAAGTTTTCCGTAATACCAGATTTTAAATTTGTTTAAAATTATAATAGTGATATTTTAAAATTTAATAAAACTAATAACAGACTCCAAAACTTAAGAATGGGTAGCGTCTGTATTTAGTCGAATACTTATACATTATTGGTATGCCTATGTTTCATATACAAACATAAAATTAGGTTGTAGTTAAAGATTTATGAAACGTATGCTTTATAATTGAGCCATGAATACTCATCTGAGCACATACATTTATAACGATCCATCAATAAAAATAAATCGTTGCAATACAAAATCTGAATCGCGATGTTTAATTTTTGTTATAACGTTTCTGTTACACACTCTTGCGTGTGAAATTTAATTAAACTAACATTATTGTTTTGAATCGTGAATACTATCTGGAATGATATTTTTCAGTGCTGACTTAATAACATCTCCACTTGCGAACAGTTATGACTAATTCGATGTTTGTTATTTATTAATTTTTAATTAACTTAACTGAATTCTGAATATATTTTTTATTAATTCTAGATATTCAAATACCAATGAACATGAACAACAATCTCGTTAATAGAATCATTTGTAGACTTCTAGCTTTCATTCATATAGATATTCATAGATAGACTGGCTCTCATAGAGCCATTTAAAATTTCTATCAAACATTTTCTAATGTTTTACAAAACTCTTTTTAACATTTTTAAAAACTTAATAAAATTTTTGGCTTGTTGAAAAAAGCCGAATGAATATTTTCCGTTAAATTTTACTAAAAATACTTATTATACAGATACGCATATTTTGGCTGCTACTTGCAGACTTCATCATTGTTTTATGCTCGACCGAATATACTATTGATTTTTTTAATAAAACTTAAATTTGAATATACATTTATAAAGTATTTAAGATGCTAAAAATATTTTTTGAATAAACTATGCTATCTTGTTCATCATTTTTATAGCAATCTATGATCTAAATTGACATTAAAACATTCAAAATTGTTGTCAAATTGTTATAAAGCGAATTGAATAAAATTTCAATCGCTTTGAGGGAGTGTTGAAAAGTTCTTGAGCCGGATTCTAAACCAGAACCATTTGAATAGTATTCAGAAAATTTCTATAACCACTACATCGACATGCAGGTCGGCAATAATTTTGAAGCTCTAGAGCATACATTTACATGTAAAAATTCAATTTGAAAAATCAATTTTCTTCAAATTTTCTTCAAATGATAGTGAAGCAAATTTGGAGGTCTAATTGAGGTTTTAGAATTAATAATACATATAGATCTACTTCATTACTATTCTAATTCTCAGTACTTTCTCATTTCTACCATTTTTATAATATCACTGTTATAATTTTACTTTGAACATAACAAATTTAAATGTAAAAAATTTTAACTCATACATTCAATAATTGCATTAATTTATATTCAGCATTCACTTTTTTTTCAAAAAAAATAATCACATTAATTCGATACATATTTTAATAATAATTATTTCCAAAATAAATTTAAAAAAAAAAATTTAAATTAAATTAAATTAATTTTTGATAAACATAATAATAAATATGTATCAGATATTCATGCGATCCTATAATTTGAAATTTTTCCTACAATACTTGCCTTTATTAAAAATGATATTGTAATAAATATAGAAAATATAAACATTCCACCTAAACCGTACAGATGGAGAGTTCTTCGACCGGTTCGATCCATAAGTGGTATGGAAACTAAGGTCATTGCAACCTAAAAATAAATAAAAAATAAAATTTTTTTTTAAATTGTAATAATATTTATTATTAAATATGGTATACCATAATAGCACCGATTCCAATTGAACAGAATTTTGCACTATCCTCTGTTAGACCAGAGCTAATAAATAATGATGTAGAATAATAGAATACTGCATTAATTCCGCTAAATTGTTGACTAAGTTGCATAACAATTCCAATAATAAGTGGTGCCCTTAATGTTGGTGAACAAATCAACTCCATTGTTGATATATGACTTTCAGCTTGTTGAGCTCTTTCTTCGGCACGCATTTCTTCAATATCTTCTTCAACCGAAGTTGATGCTCGCAATCTTCGAAGGGCTATTTTTATTTAAAATATTTTTATAATTAAATTTAAATCAATTAAAAAATATTTATTTTAATTTATAGGTATTATATAATATATACCTTTACGTGCTTCCTCCTCCCATTGCTTTGTAATAAGAAGATATCGTGGTGATTCTGGACAAACCGGAAGTAAAATTAATTGTAAAATAGCTGGACATACAGCTAAACCAAGTAATATTGGCCAGCCTTCGTTTGTTCCTAAAATTTGTTCAATGCCCAACACTTGGGATAAAAGTAAACCTACAGTCACAGCCAATTGATTAACAGTACCTAAACCACCTCTCAAATTTAATGGTGCTATTTCAGATATATACATAGGTACTAATGATGTATTTAAACCTTTAAATATATTAAATTAAATTAAAAATGTTGAATAATAAAATATAAATTAATTCTATATCATATAAATCTAATGTTTTCAATCATTCACTTGGAATATGACATTTTGATATCACAAATTTATAGAATACAAATTTTTATTTATTTAAAAAAATATGAGATTGGAGCGTCAAAAGCCTGCTAAAATAAATTCGCCATAAAAAGGCATGTGGTAGGTAGATGGAAATCACCATTTAGCAATTAATTATGCCTTTTTAATGCCCCGACTTAAGTAAGCCATTTCAATATAAGAAATGGAGCAAGGAGCTCTATAAGTACTAGAACAATCCTATGCGATTGAGGAAGTGAATTAGAGAAGCCCTAAGACAACTTAATTCATCCTATATACTATACTTATATAAATTAATAGGTTTTTTCTCATATGAAATGAATTGTAAAGCACAGTTTTAAGTCCTTAGTATAAACTGCAACAGTTAATTTGAACTGGTTAGAATCAGAATAGTTAGAAGTTGATTGATAGAAAGAAATTACTAAATTGTTTCATACTTTCAAGTTGTATCTAAAGATCAGTTCGACTCATTGATCGACAGGAAGCCAAGCAGGTAACTTACGCGGAGTTTATTTTAATTCTCATTATCTAAAGCACCGATTCTTAAATAGCGGGACGTGGCCTTCTGGGGTCCGTGAGAAATGTACTGAAGGTCCACCAAATTATGCAAAATTTCCTTTAAAATATTATAAAAATTTGATAAATAACGGAAAATTGTACTGAAGACTGAATCAGAATAATAAATTGTGTCCCAATTTTGGATACAAATTCATGCAGAATATCATTCATTGTTGAATTCAGTAACATTGTCAAATTTACTGTCTTTCGCAAGTACATATTTATGTGAGAAAGGGTTCTTAACAATGGTGGATGTAAAAACAAAAAAAAATACAATCAATTGCTTGCATGTGGATATCAGTACAAACAATATAGAGCCAAGAATTAATTGAGAATGTCCAGGAGCAGAAATCTCATTGAAATATTTTCGAGTATTTTTTTATTTCTATGAACTTTAAAATATTTTTTATATTATTTTTTATTAAAGTTTTTGTTAAATTTTGGTTTGTTAAATTATGAAGTTTAAATATTTTATTTTAATAGATACTGAAATAACATAGTTTTAGTAATAATTGTATAAAAAAATCAATTTATTATTGATAATTTAAAAAATATTATAAATTATTGGTCACAAAAAATTGTTAAATATTTTATAGTCCCACAAGTACAAACAGCTTAAAAACCATTTATCTAAACCACGCCTGGCCAACCCGCATCATGAGCCTAATGCGGCTCTTTGGGATATAGTTTGGGGCTCTCAAAATAATTTCTAAATATTTGTAAAATATGCCAAATATAAAAAATGGCTTTAAATTTAGAGCTATATTGTTAATATGAATAAAACATGATTTGTATTCATTTTTGTTTCCTCTTAAAATTATGCAAAATGAAAAACAGTATTTGTTTTATTGCTAACCGCAGACGACAGTAAAATTTTGTTTTTTATTGTGCATTTTGTGCTTTTAATGAAATATAAAATTAATTGTTTTGAATTTTGTGCTTTTGTTGAAATAAGTCTTACACTTAAAAGCCCTCAAGGATACAACCAAATGAATAAATATATTCAATGCGTTTTGGGAGAGTTTCATACTGAAAATAATTTAGTTCCAGTTGTTTTATCTGGGATTACTAGAAATGCTGCTCCTACCATGATAGGAAAGAATAAGGGCTTTATGGGCCTTATACAAGCGAAACTGTCAAGAGCTAGAATAGATATTGGACAAGCTTACACATTTCATTGCATTATATACATCAAGAAAGCTTGTGTATCCAAACATTAAAAATGGATCATGTAATGAATGTCGTGGTTAAAACCATTAATGTTATTCGTAGTCGTGCAATATTTCATCAAGAATATTTGGAAGAAATAAATTCACACTGCGGAGACGTTATTTATTTTTCTAACATTCGTTGGCTAAGTAGAGGCAGATGTTTAGCAAAATTTTTATATCTGAAAGAAAAAATTAAGGTTTTTATGGAGTTACAAAACAAATCTGTTGAAGAATTATCAGACGATAATTGGTTCCTAGATTTAAGTTTTCTTGTAGAAATCTGCTTTGCAAATGGAATTAATCGCTAATGCCATCCCGAATGAAAAACCATCTTTCTTGAAACATGTGATAAGGTACAGTTTTTGCAGTATTTATTAAAAATTCTAAATATCAAAATATCAGAAAACTCGTTGCGAAAATCATATGTGTTTTTGGTAGTACCGTACTATGCGTTTAGTCTTACTTACAAAGTTTATTTCGTAATTGTTTTTTCGGCAATTACAGATTTTCTTATTTTGGCTCATTATTCAGTTCGGGTTGGCCAGGCCTGAACTAAACGATATAAACACAATAAAAACTATAGAACACTCCCCTTGTAGCAATCTACAGTTACCTAAGTTGTGTGTTTCCAAACAGTGTTAGAAATAATTCATATAGAGTAAATTGAAATATAATTTCAATCAAGCCCATATTGGCTCTAGTGTATATGCTGAAACGATTCATTTTCTAAATACAAACGACAACAAAAAATGTATAAGACTCTACTTTCGGCATCTAAAATCCCCAAGTTATAATACCAATTTTCTTTCCAGAAGCAACTGTAATAGTATCTTCCAATTACATATATCTAATGAGATGTGTTTTTACTTAGACATTCCAATTATTATTCAACCATTTATAATGAAAAATGTTCAAATACAAAATTAATTGTTTTTAAATGTTAAACAATATTTTTAGAGTATCATAACACTTGTCTTTTGTTTGAGTTCAATGCTACTCAACTCTAAATATAATAAATCTATGATACAATGTTATAAGAGAAGAAATTTCAACGGTTATGAGAATAAGGTAGATTTCCAACTGGAATGAATTCGGTTGTGATTACAATTAATAAAGCACAATAATGCGCCAGACACAACACATTCAATACCATCTAGTATTTCTCATTAATTTATCACAATACAAAATTAAATACCAAATGAATGAAAAAAAATAATGACTTCTATGATATGCCAAATAGAAAGTTTAAGACTTACCGCAATTAACTCCTATTATAAATCGACCAAGGAATAATATTTCATAGGAATGACTCACTTTTGTAAAACCCATCAAACAGGCGCCTGATATACCCAATACATTATTTAATAATAATCCACCTTTTCTATAATTTATAAAAATAACAATTATTAAAAAAAAAAATTAATTATCAAAATTTTCTTATATTTACCTTCCAAATCTATTTGCCATCCAACCACCACTAAAACCACCCAACATACCACCAATGGCAAATATTGAAACAGCAACCGAATACAATTGTTGTATAAATTCTTCACTAATATCCTCACCATAACGATCCTTATAAACATCTTTCATGAAATTTTCAATATTTTTTTCGGGAGCATTTATAACACCTGTATTGTATCCGAATTGGAGCATACCCAGTACAGCAGCAAATATTGCATATGTTAAAAAGAATGTGAGTCCCTGTAAATTTTATTTTTTGCAAAATAAAAAACGTAAAAATAAAATTCAAAATTAATTAATTTGTTTTTTTATTTGAGTTGGCTATTTTATGTATATATATGTATAAAAAATAAAAATAAAATGGAATAAATTAAATTTTGAAATTTAAAATTATAAAAGTTTTAGTTTTGTTTTTGGTTTTTTTTGATTTTTCTTAAAAATTAAAATAAAACAAAACTAAAATGTAATAAAAAAAAAATTTTTTTTTTTATTATTGTAAATATATTTATTTCTAATTTTTGTTAGGTATATAATATAATTAAAAAAAATATAATATATAAAATTACAAATAGTCTGATTTTTCTTAAAATTAAAATTATGTAATAAAAATAATAACAAAAATAAAAGGATAAAACTGAAACAGAAAAACAAAAAAATTAATTTAAACATATATATATTTATTATGTATGTAAGTATGTAACAAAAAAAATTAACATTTGTCAAACGAACTTGTTCCAGGAGTCTCAATTTCCGACGTTGTGTATGCTCCTCTAAACGATCAACATATTCACGTAATTCTTCAATTTCTTCTTTTACTTGCTGTACAGTATCTAATTCATGTTTAATTGCTACCATATCACGTTTCACCTAAAATATAAAAAAAAAAATTTTAAATAAATTAATTAATAATTATATAATAATAAATTATTTAAATTTTATAATAAATAATAATTATTTAAAAAGTCTAATGAATATAGGTTTGATTTACAAACATTTTTTTAAATAAATCTTCTATTTTTAATTTCATTTAACGAACTAGGCCATAAGATTTATATTTACTCAAAAAATAAAGTAAATTATAAATAGCGATAATACAATTAAAAAATAAAGTTGTAAGGATATAATATATATGTTGCTAAAGTTTGATCTATACCTCAAATTAAATACCCTGTACTCTAAATTGTTCATATTCCAGTATTTCATTGTTACAAAGTACTTAAGTACAATTAGTACTAGTAAAGGCGTTTTCGTTTTTTAGTTCAGACCAAAGCACGAACTGACAAAAATAAATTTGTGTTTTTTTATGCTCAGAGCGTTCAGAGCTTGAAATCCGTTTTTTTTTTTATGAGTTCAGAGCGCGCTCAGAGCATACTCTATGTGCTCATTAAATGTCAAAAAGTGATTTTTATTTTAAAACAAAATAGATGACCCTTATTGTACGATAGTAAAAAAGTAAATTTAAAATAAATATCAACAGTGATTCTTACAATTTTTAAAAATAATGGACGACGATATAAGCTGGGATGGTAATTAATTTTAATATTTAATCAAAAATAATGTTTTTGTTTAGACTTTTTTAAAATATATTATTTGATTATTAAATTTTAGTGTTAAAGTGGATTAAGAATTCAACGCTCCTCTTAATAGATTTAATAAAGAAATTTTTTTCTAGAACAGAGAAAGGAATTAAAAACGTATAGTCTACAAAAAAGTAGACATTGAAATTGCAAAGGAAATAAATGAGGCATATAAAGCCTTACTAATATCAACAAATCGATTCAAAATCCTTGTAACCGATACTTGTTGGCATAATATGTTTTTTGGGTAGATTCAGACGTGGGCCATTTCATATACTTATTTTGTCGATTTAATTTATTAAGTTAACCGATGTTATTATTTTCCACACAGTAAAAATCGACACCCCAAATCTATCAGCAATTGATCTAAATTGGATATGACAACTTGCTTACTTAACACGAATTCAATGTATAAAAAATATACCACATACATTCCTGGTTTTCTAAATACCACAACGTATAATCAACAATTGCTTTCTAATATATCAATGGCATTTCGTTCGACCGCATGATGTTGCGAAATTACATGTATTTTTTATTATTCGTAGATATGTCATTTTCTAAATAACTTTCATCGAAAAACAAATTGCATAACAAATTACAAACTGAAACACTTTGTTTGTAAATCTTAAAATTTTGTAAATTTCAAAATTTGAAGTTTAAATTCGATTCGATTGACAATTTGACAGTTTACTCAAATCGTGTTTTTTTTTATTAAATCGGATTTCGGTTATTAAATCGTTAAAAAACGAAAACGCCTTAAAATGCATTTACCAGACATTTTTCTTTAAGGTGCCTATTACACATCAATAGTTAATATTGTCTATATATTGATGAGAAATTATTGATGGTGTATTATTGATGGTGTAATTATTGATGATTAGTTAACTGATGTAAAAAAATGGCTTTTTGGGTAATGTTCAGATAATGTTATAATGTTATTTTACAAAAAAAAAGCAATTTTTACATTAATTTTAATAATCATAGCAATTATTGTAATAAAACAACTGATCTTATTATTAAAATGTGCAAAAACAATTATTTTTCAACATTTACTATAAAAATTCAATTTAAAATAAAGTCAAAAATATTCCTCCAGAAATTATATTTTCAATATTCATATATGTTTCGAGAATATCAATATAGATATTCAGAACACTTCCACAATATGTCATTGCGAAATTTTAAAATATAGATAAAAAAAGTAGGTTATAGTGCATAATTGATGGGTAATCGCTTATCAATATTATTGTTCATGTATTGTCAATATATAGACAAGAATATTGATGAAAACAGTGATGTGTAATAGGTACCTAATTCAACAAACAAGTACGACATATACTGGTAGAAAAAATTTTCAGTAATTAGTATAAACAGGTGAGTTTACCAGGCTAAAGATAAAATGATTGTGACAAACCGGCTTAGATTTGATATAGTATTAAATATGTTTTCAAAATCATACTTGATTATACTTTTGAAAACTATCTGATATATGTATAAATACACTTGCTTTATCAAAAAAATTCTATCTAAAAATGCGACAAAATATTTCAATGAGCTGGTAGGTTATTAAGAAGTCGAAACTTAATTGTTTCAAAGCACTCTGGAGGAATAAAACATCTATTCTTCTTTGTAGAGAAAGTAGCGTTATGAAATTATTTGCCGAATGTTCTCAGTTGTGAATTATGTAATTCAAAACTCTACGAGCTTTGTTCGGTGTACTTTAAAGGAAAAGTTTTAGCTCTTATTAATACTGAAAATTATTATTTGGAATAATGTTTGTTATGTCGGTTTGTTATGTTTAGAAATTATTTTTGATAAGGTGAGAAATTTTCTATTTTAAATTTGAAATGTTGTTTTTTTTTGCGTTTCAGTTAACTTAAATAGATTAAGTATAGTTTAAGTACAATGAATTTACATGTTTTATCGTATATTTTTGTAGGGACATAAAGTCATATATATGTAGATAAAAAAAATAAATTAATAAAAATAAGTACTGACACTAATAGCCAACTATATTTTTCCAGAGGACCAGTAACCAAACCAGTAGCAGTACCAAAATCAATACGAGTACTAAAAACTAGTATAGACCAGAATCAATTTATAAATTTACCAACGTGGAAAAACATAGAGGAAAAACTACAGTGTAATACTTAGAAGGCTTTATTTGTCACAGTAATATATTATGCTACTGGTACTGAAAAATTTTCCTTGTATTGGTATTGTTTACAAGAAATTTGAATTATCAATATTTCATACCGGTATACTTGGATTTAAAAATTTCTAGTAAATGTTATGCTCAGGTTTTTGGCTGGTACTGCAATTTGACCATTTTTGTCTAAACAAATTGGGCTTATTTAAGAAGAATAAAAAAAAATCATAATAAATTGTAAATCATACTGTTTTTAAACAGAAATATTACCAATTGCTCCAATTGCTTTCTGAATTTTTTTCAATGAAATTCCTGGGTCTTAGATTTGTAGATTTTCTGTTTTGGGATTTTTTTCTCATAAACATTTAATTTTTTTTTACAGAAGAGATATTCTCTGTTAAAAGATTCTGTCCTTTAGAATATCTGAACACATTATTTGCACATATAAACTTAGTTTGCTATGACTTAGGATTGTCAAAGTTAGTTTTACTCCCAAATTATCTAATCAAGAGATCAAATCTTTGAATCGAAAGATGAAGATATAAAACTCCCAAATGCAGATCAAATTTTCGTTGTAGACATGAAATATGGGTTGGCTTAATTTATAATTTTGAATCTTGCTCTATAGAAAAATATATTTTGCAGAGCCGATCGAGTAAGTATGAATGAACCGAAAACATAAAGAGTTTAACTGATCGAATATACTTTTTTAAGTTACAAGTCTCATGCTATCCTCAAAAATAAATATATAGGTTCAAGCGGGATTATAGAAGAAAATTTTTCACAATGATTCATTCTGCAGATCAGAAATTGGTTTTAGTTCGTAATTAAATATTTGTGTCCTTTAAAACTTCACTAAAAATACATATTTTCTACTTTACATTTAATCTTGCCTATATGTAAAACTTAATTGATTCAAATTACTTAATTCAAAAACAAAAAAAAAACAAATATTAATAATAATAAATTATCATTTACCTCTGAAACTTCACTTTGACAGCTTTCAACGGATTTTGTAAGCTCCTGAAGTTGACTACGAATTTCACACAAGGCGACCGTCGTCTCCAAGTGTCTGTCACCTCTTTGTAATTCATCTAATTTTGCTGATAGATTCATACTCATCACGCTAACTTGTTTTTGTAAACTACATAATATATATATATACACAATGTTGTCGTTTTGTTGTTGTTATTGTTGTTATTTTAATTTTTTATTAATATTTGTTATTGTTGAATTTTTAATATGTTGAAAAATATTGCAGGAAAACAGCAAACACATTTTTTTTTATTTATGATGTTTTTATTTTTTTTGCAATGTTGATCATTTTCAATTTGAAATTTTTAAAAATTTTATTTCATGTTTTGGTAAAAAATAATTTTTGCGTGCCATGTTGTTATTTATAAAATACGAGTAGTATTTTTTTGTAGAAAAAAATGATATATATATATATATATATATATATATATATATATTTTTTATTGTTTTTTAATTTTATTGTAGTAAATTGTTGTTGTTGGTTGTTGTTATTTTGTATTTTTCATAATGAATAAGAAGTGAAGTTATGAGTGAAAAAATAATAGAGGAAAAAAAAAATAAATAAAATTTTATTTAAGTAATTGTTTTTTGTTTTTGTTTTTTTTTTTTTTGTTTTGTATTTTTATATATAGAAAAGTTATTAAAATTTTTTTGTACAGTATTACACTGCAGAGCGTAAAAAAAGGATATTAAGAAAATATATTTATTTTTAATTTTTTTTATAATTTTCTTTATGTTTTAAGCTATAGATGAATTTTAATGAGTTGTGTTCAAAGAAAATATTTTTATAAGTTTGTGTTGTATTAGGTAAAATGAAGATGGAAGTTACAAAAAATTGATGATAATTAAATTTCTGGAAAATTTATAAAATCATATTACTGATAGTTTTTGATTGACGGTTCTGACAAATAAGTGGTATCTATATTGTTTTAAAATTTTTGGAAAGAACTTTATTTTCTCAATGTGGTATAAATTTATGAAAATAATTATTGTTTAGTTCATTATTATCATTAATTATTTATTTCGCTATAGTTATCTTGAACAAAAAAATAATGGCAAATTGATAGAAATTTTATGTGTTTATATTTTATGGAAATTCAGTGATGCCATATATGTATGTATTTTTAAGTTGTCTTAAAAATATATAGCATCACTGAAATTCCATAAAATATAAACATAAATTAATAATTAAGAAAATTAAACTTTTACAAACTAATTGATTAGTCTAGTATTATTCTACATAGTATCGATTTGGCCATATACCGTTCAATAAAATAGATAAAGTTAATTCTCTAAAGAGATGAAAATTTATTTTTTATTAGATGACATTGTATTGAATACAATTTTCCACCAGTTCTGGAAAGAAAACGCGACATGTAGATAATATTAGGCCTCTTGACAGCAAATTAGATAGAAATACCTTTTCGAACATTAAGTACGGTATTGCAATTTTTAATTACATAGTGGGAACTACAATATTGTTCGAGTTATATTTATTATTTTTTCTCTTGCTGATCTACTCATTAAATATGGAAACTATTGTTTTTGTCAGGATTGAAACCTTCTTAAATTTCGTAGTTCCATTTCATTTAAGGTGTTACCAAATACTATTCAATAATACTCAATTATTTGTTCTCATTTAATTTATTGCAATCAGACCAGGTCGACTGGATCAGGTCGAAAAGCTTATAAAGGATTTGGAATCAAACTTGGGGATATTCGGCTAAAAAGCAAACGCTGTCCATAATGCACCACAAAAGAGAAACAATAAGTTATCAAAAATTATATTTCAATATCAAAAATATTTTCAAGTACACAAAATTATTCTCTTATAACTCACAAACGGTTCACTATATAACTTTAGAATATTAATTTTATTTTTGAATTTAAACTTAAATTTTTATGCTCTGTAGTGTAGTAAAATAAAACAAAACAAAAAGAAAAAATAAAATTAATTAATTTGAAATTGTATTAAAAATTTAATATTTAAATCCTAAAATATTGTCCAATAAATTTATATTTTAAATAATTAAATATTATATATTTATATAATCCTATAAATTTTCTTATATTTATATTCTTAAACTACTATATGTAATTAAATACTATATTTATGATAGGAAATAATAATAAAATAAATTGGTAATAAATAAATGTAATTTAATAAAATTAAAAAAATAAACATTTTTTTTTTTAAATTATTGTTTTTTGTGTATTAAAATTAATTTGTATAGTTGTGGTGTATTTTTTAATTCTGTTACTGTTTTGTGTTTTAAAATAAAATAAAAAATAATTTTAAAAAAAAAGTAGTTGAAATATTATGTTATATATAGTACTAATAATTAAATTGTTTTTTTTGTTTTAGTACTATCTTATTATAATATATATATATATAAAATATTAGGTATATGGGTATATAATGAAAAGAATATATTTTTATATAAATATAGTTAATAAAAAAAAATAATAAATTTTAATATTATAAAATTTCAGATACTAATATATATAATATATTTATGTATAAATTTAAAGAGGATTTTGTTTCATGCATTTAAAAAAAAAAAAAAAAAATTCTCATTTAATTTTTTTTTTTTTTTTTAATTGACACTGCAGTTTTGTATGCGGTTCATAATATTTCTTGTAAAATATGTATTTTTTTTTTAAATTTTATACAAGGAAATTTCACATTATTTTGTGTTATTTATATATTATATAAATATTATTAGCTATATATAGGAAGAAATTTATTCAAATTAAAAGTATAAAATTATATATTATAAAGATAGGGTACAAAAATACAGACTGTTGAATTTTAATCCATTTTAAATTTTTTTTTTTTAAATCTTAATTTTTTTCATTTTTTTTTTTTTATTTAAAAAATTAAGTTTTGATTGTTATATTTTTTTTTTTTTTTATCTAAAAATTCCATTCATAATTGCTTTTTCTAATATATATATGTATTTATAAAATAATTTAAATAGGATATCGAAAATAAATGATATTCAAAAATTATGCGAACATTATCAAAAAAAAAAACACAATAAATTTAATGCTTAAAAATTACCAATCTTAAGTTTTAATAATAAATTATTTAAATTAACGTATTATTAAATTAATAACGATTTATTTAAATTTTATTATAATTATAATAAAAAAAATATATTAATAAATCTAACGCATACAATTAAGCATTTCACACTATTCAGTAATTACAAAAAAGGCATAATTTGGACTAGGTAAGATAAAGATGATCTCAAACCATAATTTACGGTTGGATGTCATAGAAAAATGTATCAAAATCAAATTTAATCAATATCTTATAAAAGTAATATAGGTAATATTAATTTATCTCATTAATTGATAATAGGTTTCAATTCATAATTTGTCTATATATATTTTCTAATTGTGTTTGTACTTTGTTGAAAGCCTTTGCACACTTGATCTCAGAAATAATACGAAAATCTTTTATAATCTAAAAATTTGTTTGTGGCAATCAAAGTTCACCAAATATATAAAAAAGATGCTCTTCTTCGTATCCAAAGTATTTGCATTTAATAAAAAAATTATTAATTTATTTATTTATTTATTCAATTCTTAATGTTAGTATACATAAGACGATTAGTCTTTATAAGAGTATACAAATAAAAATTATTAAAAGAAAATATTAATTTAAATACATACTTAACTTACAACTAAACCAGCCTAAACTAGTATAATAATAAATTTCATATAATCACAGAGTTATTTTTTGTAAAGTATTTATTACTAGTCAGATTTAATGTATTAACTACTTATTATTATAATACTTGTAAATATGAGCAGTAGCTACCAGGGCTCTATCCTCTCAGTGTTAATTACGTTTTTAGTAACTAATGATAAATCACATTTTCTTTATACATTTTCAATGACTTCAATCCATTTCATATATTGAGAATTTTTTTTTTTTTTTAAAGAAGAAATTGCAACTAAATTTTACAATTTACCGTAACAGTATAGTTTTAGTTTGGTCTTTACTATAAAATTAATAACAATAAAAAATCATAAATAGACCAACATGAACGGGATTGAAAGTTTGCCAGTAAACTGATGATTCAAGTAAACTGGATACATATAATAAAAAGAAGTAAGTTTTAGTTTTTTACAATTAAAGATTAAATTTTAAATTATGTATTTAGGCAGTATAAATTGTGGTTTAGATTTAGTAAAGGTTTGCAAATTTTCAATATCAATTTTCAAATGAAAATTTAATTAATTTATTCTCGGAATTTTAAAAAAATTGAGAAGATAATAACATTTTATTTTTAACATTAATTAATGATTAAAAATAATTTAAATTAAATTAAAAAGTTTTTAAAAATAGAATTAGTCATAAAAACTTGAAGGAATAGAAATAAAAAAAGTTTATATTGAGCTGCTGTTAGACTTTTATAAATATTATTTATGTGTATATATTTCTTAGCTTAAATGAATTTTTGCTATTGTAATTTTAGAAATAAATTTAGTACAATTCAAATATTTCTAAACTTAAGCTAATATTGCAGCAAAAGCTTTCAGTATGGATATGAAAATTAGAATTGATACATATTTCGTTTATATAAGTCATATTTTGTACATTCAACAATCTTTTATAATTATTATAATTGATAATTGGATACTTAAAATTTAGATTTTTTTTTTATAATGGCTTGAATGATAAAATATTGTAATTGATCGCTTCTGACACTTCTTATATAAATCGGTTAATTTAAATATATTTTTTTTAATTTCAAATTTAATATAATAAAATTTGCAGTAAATACTCTAGATATATTGGGAATTGGATTGTTGAAAATGACCGTTCAACAAAGATTTTCTCCGTATAAAGGAATAAACATAATGGACCATTTTGCATTTTTAAAACAAATTCAACAAAAAAATTAATACTTAATTTGAACTAAACTAGAAAGGTAAAATATATGTAATATATAAATCATAGTAAGGGGCACCAAAACCCAGAACTCTCGGGTTTGCAGTGCCCAAAAAGAAGTTAGGTAATTACTATTCAATCAGAGCTGTAAAAAAAGGCATTACAATTACAACAGAAGTAGCATTACACATAATACCAAATAAACTAATTACTATTACCATTACCAAAATAATGCCAAAGTAATCCAGAGTAATGCTGACAATTAATTCATCAGTCTTTCAAAAATAATTCAATAAATAATACAGTATTTTAATGGTAATATTCTTGATTTTGAAGTAGCATTACGTAGTAATGGTAATTCATTTATTTTGCATTACGTAATTGTAATGGCTTCAATAATGCATTATGAAAGTAATGCAGTTTTTTACAGGTATCTATTCAGTATATGTTAATATCTTTTTTATTTTTTTTTTTGTACATAATACATTTAATTTTTAAACATTTTAAATAACATCCAAAAAAAAAATGTATTTATTCAAGTCAAAATTAAATAATTCAATTTAAAAATAAAAATTATTATCTTTTTAAATAAACTGAATTTTAAAGTTAGAAAAAAATATTATAAAAAAAATTTCAGTAAATTAAAAAAAAAGGATAATTTAATTAAAGTACATAACAGCTATATATATGTATATATCGGTCGATGTTAGCCAATGAATATTATTTTAAAGAAATTTTTAATTGACATTTTTTTATTTTAATTTAAATATTACATTATAATAATACATCATTTTTAATATATTAAACCGTCGTTATCGTCTTTTATCGGCTGAATTATTAATTTTTTTCTTAAAAAAAAAATTAAATTAAAATAATTTAATTTAGTTTTTTCTTGCACAATATTAAAACAAAAAATAATTGCAAAAAAAACAAATTCTGGGTCCTTCCTAAAAATCGTAATAAATTTGATTAAAAAAATTAATTTTTTTTTAAATTAATTTGACAGCTCGTTACAATTTTTATATAACACTGACATTCACCCACTTTTTATATTCGAAAAATTTTAAATTTTCAATTTGTTTTAAATTAAAGTCAATTTCAATTGAAAATTGTAAAGCATTTCAATTCCATATACTAAATATTATTTAAAATTAAATACATTTTCTCAATATTTAATTAATTCAAAATTAAAAAAAAAAAAAAAAAACAAAAATTTAAAAAATTTAAATAAAATATTATTTTTGTTACGACGTGAATTTTATATATTGCAATTTAATCGCCATTTTGATTACTTTTTTCATCTTCATTTTATTTTTATTTAATTTTTTTCTTCGTGTGTTGTATTAAAAAGTTTATTTAAAATTTTATTATTTGTACAACTATATATGTATACATATATATAAAATTTTGAAATTTCAAAAATTTATTAAAATTTTTTTTTTGCGCCAATTAAATATTTACAGTAATATTTTATTTGCTAACAATTAATGATAAAAAATTAATTTATGTATATATAAATAACTATTTAACACAGTTATTTATATATTTAATATGATGATTAATGACAATAATGATGATCTAGTAATGACATTGATATTTTAACAATATTAAAAAAATAATTAAATTAAAAAATTTAACAAACTAATTAGATTAATTAAATAACATTAAAAAATAAAACTAAATGAATAAAATAAATATGATATGTATATATATATATATATAATATAAAAAAATTAAATTAAGCAAAACAATATAAATAATATTCAAATATTAAATTAAAAATTTAAAACAAAATTCAAGCTTTTAATATTGAAATGTTTTATTTATATTATATGAATTATAGAGAAAAAGCTTAATTTTTGAATGGAAATTTTAGATTTATTCAATGTTTTTTTTTTTAATTTCTATTAATATTATATTAGAGATATTATAATTATTTTTATTATTTTTTTTATTTGTGTTGATAAACACAAATTTAAGTCACAACATTTAATTAAAATATATTAGATTTGTAGCTTCGTTCCTATTGAAATATACAAGGGTGTTCATTTCACGATGGCATTATTTTTTGGATGTGTTTTATAGTAAATAATGCTCGTTTTAGCATTTTAGGTCTAATCTCAATCATTTTTTAATTCATTTTAATAACGAATTGAAATTACTTAAGTAACAAATTGCAATGGCTTGTTTTTATTTTTTTTTTCATTTTAAATATGAAAAATTCTAAAAAAAATTCTAAGCTCATACAAAGTGTATTTCTTAAAGTTTAATTTGTAAACAGTTAAACCAGTATATATCTATTAATTTATCTTCAATGGTCATACAAACAAATATCACAAAAAATCCTCAAAGACATAATCCACAAAAAAAAAAAATCATCGTAGGTCAACATTAATATTATTGTACTAACCATGGAATAAAAATGGCATGTCTACGTCGCCATTTTGAAACCACGAAATTTAATTGTCTTAAAACAAAAATGAACAATGTTTAAGTCAAAAAACTCCTTATTTACCTTATAAAATATAATAATTATAATATTAATGAAAATTATAATAACATCTAAATTCAGTACAGAAATTATAACCATTTGTTGAGGTAAAATTGCAAATTAGAGACGACAATATTGGATTTGTAAAGATAAAATTCCATAAACCCCCTTTGGACGAAGTCAAATTTTGTTTTTGGGGATTTTGTCTTAGGAATTTTTGTCCAGAAATTTATTTTGTACGGGAAAATTTTAAGGGATTTTATCCCTCTTGACAATTACTTTTAATTCTAACCAATTCTACTTCTTTTGTGTCCGTAACTTTAGCTTAGGCAGCTTATAAATCCAGAACAATACCTAATATTTTACGAACTAGTACCACCCTTTCAAAATATTTGATGTATATTTTAAATTGTAGAATAAACATTGTTCAGAACGATTTAACCTAAATAATAATTCCAAAAACAATTCCAGTGTGAAAACACCCACTCTAGGCATATATTTTTATTTAAAATAATTAATTTGAATTTTTATACTTATAAAAGGGTTGTTCTATCCAAATTTAAATAATATCGAAATCGTTAAAAGCAAAAAAAAATAAATTCGAAAAAAAATTAATTGATCTTAATTTTTGAATTCTATATGTTCATAACTTTAAATCCATTAGATACATAAATGGATAAAATCATTTTGAAATTAATCCAAAAGTCATTTTTAAGATATGTTTTTTTATTACAAAACAAATTAATTTAGATATTTTTTTAATAAAACAACAAACATAAAAAAAAAATTAGCACAATTTGCTCAAATATTATCACATCGTTTTAATATAGTATGCTGGATGTGATTTAAATGAGTCTTTACTGCTGTTATAAATAATATTTTATTGAATTTATTTTATTATTTAATTAATTTAAAATACACTATATTTTACTACCCCTCTTCTCTTCGACTGTATAAGGATGTTTGCCGAATGAATAATTAATTACTAATTGTAACATGTATATAGATATAGATTGGTAATGAATTGACTAATCTGAAATGTTTGTATATTATTGTAGTGTACAATAATTTTTTGGTTTGTATCTTTGATTAATCAAATCGAAATGTTTATAATTGATGGAAAAATCTAGCCGAAATTAGCTATTTGGTTTGATATTTTTAATTTGAAATTAAAATTAGAATTTTCTGAAATAGGTGTAAACTTTGACTAATCGAATCATAAATTTCGTCAAATTAGTAATTATTGTTTGATTAGGCATACACCTTAAGTCGAATTAAATTTATTTTTTTAATTTTGATTTTTTAATTCTCAATTACTTTATTTTATAAATATTTTTTATTATACTTATTTTTTTTTTTTTTATTAATAATTTATGACAATTCAACAGTCTTAATTGTTACAAAATCCTTCTAATGTATATTTAAGTTTTATACTGAAGTTTTTTAATGATTCATATTATTGATATTTAAGTCCCGAATCGTTTAGTGTCACACATAGAAATTAGTAAATTATGTAAACTGTCATTTTTTAATTGTTAATGAAACAAGTCTAAAGACGCAGGACTCTTCTTATATTTAATTTTAAATAAATTATATTATGTATTATTTAATGACAAATCAAATAATAGTTGTCAACATTTTTTTTTAATTAAATTATTATATACTGTCGTGATTGTTTGTATAACAAAATGTCAAATTACTGGTTGCGGGATGTAATTGGCATTTTTATTATACAGTACAGTTCATAATATTTAGACAGTTCATAATATTGAAAATATTTTCTAACAACAGAAATTTTTGGTATTAAAATAGACTTTAAAAATTTTCTTCATTCATCGACATTTTTAGTTGCATAAAATGTCAAATTACTGTTTGAAATTATGGGCTCAACTAATACCTTGACATGCAATTTACTTGCTGTAAATATCAGCTGTACTGACATGATTATTTTTAGCCAGTAAAATAAATTGACGTAATCGTTGTATATAACAGTTTCGATTTTGTTTTGTTTTATTGTAATTTTTTATTTCTTTTCAAAAATACAGTCAAGACACAAAACAATAAAAAAAATTATGATTTGATTAGTAAAAATTTTGTAAATATTTATGCGCACTGTCTTACTAGTACTATCTCGTGTGGCCGGGCAATACCAAATTTCATTTGAAAATATATAGTCAAGCCATAAATAGTCAAGCCAGTGAAAAAAATGTGACTAGATTAGTGAAAATTTCTTAGTATTTATGAACTGTCATACCAGTTCTGTGTCCGTATGACCGGGCAATTACACCAAATTTTTTTTTAAAATTGACAATGATAATTTGGTAAATTAATTTTAAAAAAGCAATTAAAATTTATTATTTTTAAATAATTTCATTAAATAAATTAAAACAAATAATATTTTATTAATTTGTTTTTGAATATAATTTATTTAAATTCAATTATTTGATAAATAGAGAGAGAGAGAGAGAGAAAGAGAGAGAAAATGAGATAATGATAATTATATATAGCGATAATAAAGAGCAATATTAATTTAATTTAGAAAATTATTAATTAAAAAGTATAAGCAATTTATAATTTTATGTATATATAAGTATGTATGTAATGGAAATAAAATAAATTAAATTAAAGCTAAAAAAGCAAAGATATATATATATATATATATATTATGTGTCTATATAAATATATATATCTATGTATAATAAGTTTTGTATTTATACAGATTTTTACATATTATATTATATATGTGTGTATGTATATAAATTTGTGTGACAATAAATTTAGAAAATAAGTTAATTTTTTTTTATATTTTTGTAAAAATATTATAAATTAATATAAATAAAAAATGATTTGCATTTTGATGTCTGAAATAGTCAGAATATTTTTCTATTCTATTTTATTAAAAATTTAAAATATATAACTAGGCAAATATTTTTATAATAATAATGTAAAATGTATTGTAATGAAAAATAATACAGTAATTTTTTTTTTTTTCAATTTTTTGTTTTTGTTTAGAAAGTGCAAACAACATTTAAAATATATAATTATATGTAGAAGTTATTAATTGATATTATTTAAATATGATAACAATAGTGCTCTGTTTATATGTAATAGTGATTTGAAATTATTTAAATTATTTTTTTACAAATAAATTATTTTTTTAAATTCTTATATATATACTTATATATATATTTGATATTGGGTTATAAAATACATATACTGTAATACATAACAAATGTAATTATTTGATGTGTATTAATTTAATTTGTTTTTATTAATTTAATTCAAATTATTTATTTATTTATATTATAATTCAATATGAATTATAATAACTAATATATTTATTATAAGGTATTGCATAAATACAAATTGTTGTTATGCAACAACTTTTTCTTTGAAAATAAGTCAAATTCTATATATTTTATTTATTTAAAAAATCTACCGTATGTCCCAACCTGGTTTCAAAACACAAAATTATATTACTATAAAAATATTTTAAATGTAAAATTATTAATTTTTTAATACTGAGCTACGAAAAATATTATTAGCAGGATTAAATAAACTATAATTAATATTTGAAATTTGTTTGCAATTTCACATTTTAAATTGTAAATTGTTTTGCATAGAAAAATATTCATGAAAAACTGTAAAAAAAAAAAAAACCCGTCAAAAAGTTTGATTTTATAATTTTTTTACAAATTTGCTCTGATTTGTTATTTTTTTAATATTATGAAGTTTTGTAACCTGTATAAATTAAGTTATATAATAATGTCGTATTTATTTTTAACAAAAAAAAATTACGATTAAGTAATATCTAATCTACTTTCTTAATCGCACACAGAGGATCTAATATCGACTTTCTTCAAAATGTTTTTCAAACCGAGTGCAAGTGCACCCGAGTTTTTGCAGTCATTGAATCCAAAACGCGCAATACATTTCCACCTTTTGAAATTTCAATCAAAAATGTATACAATGTATACGAAATTGTGTACAATATACACAAAATTAGTATACAACATATTATAATATATTTGCCGTTACGAGAAAAATTGCATAATTCTTATTGTAGGTAAAAAATTTAGAGTTTATAATAACAAAGTTGTACAAACTTAATAAATGTAAAAATTGAATTTATTTCAATTGTTTTCAGTTTTCAATTAACCTAAAGAGATTGGATTAGTCAATCTAATTAATAAGTATTTCAATTGTTTTCAGTTTTCAATTAACCTAAAAAGATTGGATTAGTCAATCTAATTAATAAGTATAATAATTATTCAAGGATAAGTCGTGGAAATTATAACTGAGCAAATCTAATTTCGAATTAATAACAAAAATATATGGTGGTTTAGATATAATGATTAGGCTATAGTTTACCATTCCTATACAAAAATTAGTAAACGTTAATTTTGAGAAAAAAAAACGACATTATTAATAAATTTAAATATCTTATACAGGCTTAATCAAAGGGTTACGACAGATCTTATTTCAAAAATTTTAAAATAAAATTGCAATTATATAGAAATAATTTAATACGTTTGAAAATTCTTATATCAGACAATCAAATCAAATTTTAAAGGTGTAGTATAAGACTGATAATTCAGTTTGGTACTTATTTATATTTAAATAAATAAGATTTTTAATAATATAAATTATATTTTAAATTAAAATAGTTTATATATATATATTTTTATTTTTTATTATGTATATAATAACAAAAAATAAAATTTTTTATACCTTGGAGGCATAACATCCATCATTTTGGCAAAATTTTTTTTATTAATTTTCTATTTTAAAAACTGTTAATTATCTATATAGAAAAAAAATGTATATTTTTTTTCTTTTATTATTTAATTTAATATTTTTGTTTTTTTATTATTATTATTAATAAAATTAATTTATTTTTTTAATTATTTTTTAAATATTATAACAAGAAATTGTAATAAATTTATGTTTTATATATTATCTTAAAAAGTATGAAAACCCAGCAATTTGTTAAATTATTTATTTAATATATTATGTATGTATATATATTTGTTTATTTGTGAATTTTAATTATTATAATTTATAAAAGTATAAAAAATTTTATTATTATATAAATAATTAAGTTAATAATTTCGTTATTAATTAAATATATTATTTGTTATTAATTTAAAAATTTTCACTATATTAATTTTGGTTTAGTTTTTGGTTTTTTTTTTTTGTTTATTTATTTATTTATTTGTTTTTATTTTTATTTAGAATAATTTTAGATTTCATTTGTTGTTTTAGTTTTTTTGTTTTTTGTTTCTTTTTTTTGAGGATTAAAAATAAATTTCACTTTCGCTTAAGTTTTTAGATTTATTTTTTATCTTCTTTATTATTGGTATATTTATATAACATTATATAAAAATATATATGTATATATATTTATATACATGTATATATTATATTAATTGTCACTATACAGTCAATATTCTTTTTTCTTTTTCATTTTTAAATTTCAAAAATTTTTATTTACGAACTTTATTTTAAATTTTTTAAAATTGATTTTTTTTTGTCTGTTTATAGAGATTTTTTTTTTTTTTTGTTTTTATGAAAAATAAAATTTATTTATTTTTTCATTTTATATAAAAAGTTGGTGAATGTCTTATGCCCATATTTTCAAATTTTAATTGCCCTGTCAAATAATTTATTTGGAATTTATTGTGCACATCATTTTTTGCATATTTATCTAAAAGAATGAAAAAAAAACAGAGATATAAGATAGATTTTTTTTTTTTTTTTTGTATAAATTTACTTAAATACTTTGAATTTTTTGATTAATTGATATCGAAATTTACTATTCAATTATTCACAATAAATATATATATTAATATATATATGTGTATATGTATCTATATATAGAACCTATATAATACACTTAATATGTACATAAAAAACAAAAAAAAAAAAATTATAAATAATGAAAATACTAATATTTGTTACTGTACTGAATAATTTTCGTAAATAAAATTCTAATATTTAAATTAATTGTTTGAAATTTCCATTTCTTTTTTTTTTTTTAAATATATTACGATAAAAAAATGTAAAGCTCTATTTTTAAAGTTATTTTCTATATTTCAAATAATATAAAATTGTAAATATCAATAATTCACTAAACTTGATCATAAATAAAGGATGTATACAGTATACTACACACCAAACAAGTCATATTGTGTTTGTGGTGATTTATTGATTTTTGTAACGATATATAGATACTTAAATTGTTTTTGTTGTGTGGTGAAACTGTAATATTTCATTTTTTTAAACATAACCAAACATTTTTGTGTTTTTATAAACTGTATTGCATTTAAAAAATTATTTCGTATTTTAATAATGTACCAGTAATTTGTTTTCGCCCGCTTCTCGAAATTCAAGAAAATTTTTTAAAAAATCGTACTGAATATTTCGTTATTAATTGTGAAATCATTCCAAATTATCGTGGACCTTATGGTAGTGCAGTATGTTTTTATTGATTTATCTTAAAGAACAACTTTAATAAATTACAAATTTTGAATCTTAAAACGTCTTAAGTATAAAATTTAAAATTGAAAAAATTTTAAAAAATATTTAGCTTTGCCACGTCTCTTTTTAAATAACTACCATTGAAAATCGGTTCAAATATTTGTACTGACTTTTTTAATTTACAGATTAATGTTTTAAACATTTATTTAATATTTAAATACTGAATTTAATCTTAAAAATAAAGTAAATTTAAAATTTTTAAATACAGTATTTAAATATTATATAAATGCAAATATTAATAAAGAAAAGAATAATAACATAATTCTAGAGCGTTGAATGAGAATTTCGTCTACACATTTTCGACTACAAACTATAGAATTTATTTGAACTCTATTTTAGTTTTTAAGAAAGCAACTCTACATTGACTGTCCACTGCAGTAAAGACGACATGTATTCTACTTTTACTAATAGAAATGACTCCTCCATTTACTACTCAAACAAATAAATATTTGCTTGTAAATTATTTCATAAAATCAAATAATTTATTATTCTGGTAATAAATTGTATTTTTTTTAAAAAAAGTACTGAAATGATTCCAAAAAATTCAAAAACTGCAAATTGTAAATCATAGTCAAATTTAACGTTTATATTATCAAACAATGGAAATGTTACACAATACCTAGTAATGTTAAGTGGTCGTCATCGAAATGTAGAACCTCGAGCTTCTTCGAAAACAGAACCTTGAAAAATTAAAATATTTCATTAACCAACATTCTGAACTATGACACATTCTGTCATCTTATGTGTCCTTCCTGATGTCATCTTATGTTATTACATATTATATACTTTTTATAACGGGTATATAGTAATATATATATATTATAGTATATATATATCAACACAACAAAATATAACTTGTTTAGATGAGCACACGTCTTGAACAAGAAGACTAACTTGATATTATTTCTAAAAGAGAGGTTATTCATTTCAAATACCTTACCAAGAAGGTACATATTGAATTTCCAAAACAAGCAAAGAATTATATAACTACTAATCAGTAGTCAATATTCAATCTTCAAAAGTTAATTATAAAAAGTTTGACAAAAATTTTTCATTTTGTTAAATCTTTCCCATTCTATAAAATTTTTTGACCTGATAAGATTTTTATAATTTAACTAATCATCGAAAATTTAAATAAAAAAAAATTATATAATTATTATCATAAAACAATTAAGAAGGTAGTTGAGAAAGCAAAAATTTGTTATTTTTTTAATAAATTATTTCCAATAAACAAATATTCTAAAACATAAAAGCTCTTTAAAAACCTTTTCCTCTCCACATTCTTTTATTCAAAAAAATACAAAAAAAAATACACTTATACAGTTGTAAACATAATTAGATAGTGTTTAAATATTTTTAAATAAATTAAAATTTCAAAAATTAATTTAATTTTTAATTAAACATTTTTTTAATTATATAATTTTTTAACTTTTTTAAAATCAAAATTCAATAATAATCAAAATAAAAAAAAAATATTTTTTTTTTAATTTTAAAAAATTATTGTTTTTATATTAAATATACTAATTTAATTGAGAAACTATACAATATTATTTTACATAACCTATTATATATATATAAATTTTGCATATATAAAATTTCAATATATTAAATTAAAGAAAAAAAAACTCAATTTCAATGTACACCCCAAATCCTATTTCAAAAATTTATTTTAATATTAATTTTTTAATTATAATTTGCCTTTCAAAGTGCACCACTTTTAAAAAAGATAAAAAACAAAAAAAAAATGTAATTTATACAAAAAAAAAAAAAGAATTTCTTTAATTTGTGAAATTTTTTTTTTTTTTATTAAAATTTAATCAATTCTATTATTTTATTAAAGCAATTATCTAGTAATTAATTAAATTATTTAAAATGGACTTACTCAATATAGCATTCATGTTCCCTATATTATTTTATTATTTTTTTTTTTGTTTTTTTTATTAATTTATTAACAAAAAAAATGAAAAAAAAAAATACGGAAAAATAAAAATAAAAAAAAATTCGAATTTAAAATTTTAGCTATATATATAATATATATATATATATACATATAAATTATATATATTTATGTATATATTTATTTATAAATAAAAAATTATTAGTAAAAAAGCGATAAACTAACTATACAACAATATTCTTCTACGGCTTTATAATTATAATAAATTAAAATTTTTATTGAAAAAAATAAAAAGTTGGACATGCCTTTTTTTACGTATAAGAATTTTAAATCACATTGTATTTTATAATAACAATTTGCACCTTTTTTTTTTTTAATTGTATTAATTAATACATTTTAGATAATTTTGATTTATTTCAAATTTAAATTGAATAATTTTATTTTATTACTAATAGTTTTTATTTTATTTTTCTTATGTAAAAATATTTTTCGGTTCTTTCTACTACAAGATGTGAACCACTTTCAATTCCTCAATTTCTGTTAGAAAATAGTTGTGTTCAGTAAATTGTTCTAGGATGTTTTAAAACGTTCTACAGTAAAAAAGAACACGTTTTTGTGTTCGTTAGTTTCCGTTACTTGTTTCTTTTTTTGTGCGAAGTGTTCTGTTCTGTGTTTATTAGATTGTGCGAAACTGTTCTAAATTGATCTTTTTGTTCTGAATTTTGTTTAGAACAGTTTTGGACAACTTTTTTTGTTGTTGTTTTTTCTTTAAATTATTACTGTTAAACAAAGAAATTTGAAAGTAATCAAAAATTAGAACAAAAAAGATCAAAAAAGGTGTTTAGTAAATTTTTTTGTTCTAAGTGGTTCTAAAGTGTTTGACAGTTAACTGTCATTGTCCAAAACTGTTCTGTCCAAAACTGTTCTGTCCGATTCTGTTCTAAATTTACTGAACACAACTAATACAAATAATTTTGTTTTAAAAATATACCTAACCAGTAAATTCCCGCACCATTCACCATTCAATGGTGTTATAACAGTATTTTCATCATTATCAATTCTTAAAGCTAAGTACGCTGTTTTGGTATGTGAAAAAGTGACATGTTTTCATAGAAATTGTTCTTGTAACAATCATAATGATTTGGTTCATGTGAATAATGTCAAATTTAAATTAATTTTTTAAACATCTTTCAACATTCCATGGAAAAACATTAATAAAGGTTCTATGAAATGTTCCATGCTCTATGTTGAAGCCCTAAATTAGTTCATGTTGTCATATATTTCTAATAAAAGTTTATTAGTTTGTGAATATGGAGCTTAAATACATGGTACTAATCTGCTATATTAGAAATTATTTAAAATAGGCAATTCAGAAGAACCATGTTCTGCTTGAGGGGTATTTTGATATCATTCAAAATAAAATATGTCTAATGGAAAATCTTTGTTAGCGAAAGAAATAGACAAATTAGGAGTAGACTTCAAATTATAAGTACACATCTATAATTGGACTTAACTTTTTACTTAACGTTACTTAACGTTTAGTCACTATACTTTCTCATATGATAAAAAAAATAATATTTATAGGAGAAAGATAGAAGAGCCAATAATTTATACAATATTTCATGTAGTACAGCTTATCTGGGTAGTCTGAATATCAGTAAGATATTCCTGAGAAATATTGGGGAAATAAAGTTAAATTTACACCTACAAATATTAAATATATTTGCTTTTTAATCAACTATTGCTTATAGCTAATCCGATAGATAAATAATATCATGGAAGCAGTAACTCCTATAATAGCAATTATACTGCTTCCATAGATAAAACATTTTACCCATTTTTCTCTAAATTTTCTCTCATATTTTTTTTTTACAGGAAAACTGATTTTTTACAGCATAGCTAAAAGTATAAAAATATTTTAAAAGGCCTTCATTGGCTTAACCATATAAAGTGCAATACAGGACAATATTACGCCAGGCCTAGGATCTTCAAAATCAATAGCGCTCAGAAAATAAGTAAGTAAGTCAATAAATTAATTTCTTTGTATTTCACAAATAAGTAAATGTCACCCCATATTATGGTTGGAATAATAAAATGATGGTTATGGGCAATGGCAGAAGATGGAAAAACACCATAATATTGTGATATAGATAAAATGATAAAATGATAAAATATCGGAAAATGATCATATAACTATCGCGAAAGTTCCTTTAAATATCAGAGAATTTATATGAATAAAAATTCAACCAAAAAATATGCTGCCCATAATTGTTGTTGATATTTTCAAGCCTAACATAAAAATTTGTATACATCAACACAAAAAATTATTAAGAGCGTTTTACACGCATATTACACCGTTGCATTTTATAAATAAACATAAAATATAGGACTTAATAATTTATCAAGAATTTAAAACAAAACTAATCCCAAGAGGATGGTAACCACAGCATCCTATGTCAATTTTATATTTAAGTATTTCTGATCATTTCTAACGATAGAGACATTTTTCATTTTATCTAACACCAATATTCTCTTAGACCCATCTCGCGAGATCGCATAAAAATATCTCTTAAAAGATAGTTTTGTATTCTGTTAGTCCCCACACACTTGATAGCAAATTACGGCGACGGCAAAAATGCCAAAACAGTCGAGTGAGTAATTTGTGTTAGACCATTCATAGAACTCTATAACCATTTTTCAAAATCCTCAAAAATTGTAAAAGATAAAGCATCTTGCCAAAATATTTTGTGTTTTTTTTTTATCAAAAAGTGAAAGTAAGTAAATAAATTAAATGGAGAAAATAGTTAAGTAAAGATTAATAAATAATTTGTCATTAATTTTTTGGCATTATTATTAAAAAGAGTGTTTTTGTTTTACAAAAAAAAAAAACAAAAAAAACGAAATGTTTCACTAACTGTTTATGTACTAAACTGTAATCATTTTATTAAAATTTTTTATTTAAATAATATTTTAAGCCTTTTTAAACTAATTTCACACTAATCCTATCCAAAAATTTTAGAAGGCATATTTTGTTTATATACCAATAATGTTTTTTGACAGTAAAAAATGGTCAGTACTACAAACATAATAAAATGTTTAATCTATTCACGTTCAACGAGAGACGAGACACAATCAATTTTTTCTTTTCGTCAGCGATGGGTCGAAGAAAATATGGGTGTATATGATTAATTTACATTTTTAAAAAAATTAATATAATCTTACTCTCTCGTTCACCAGTCCAATTTATTGACTAAATATAACCACATAATGAATAGTTAAAAAAAACCACTAAAACTAGTTTTGGTAAATAAAAATTCAGTACGAGAGTACCAAAATGAGTCAAAGATCAATTTTTTTTCAATGGAATTAAGGTCGTTCAATTTTATGAATCGCATTAAGACTCTAAGAAAGATATCATTCTGAAAGTTGTGACACATCACTGTATCAATCTATTCCACTCACCAACAAACATTTGAATCAACTTCCTAAATATTTTTAACTGAAATTTACCACATTCATCACGACCACCAATATTTTTCATGATTTTGTATAGTCATGTGAGTGACGTAAGCGCGTATTACCCTGATTTTGTAATCAACTCTAAAATATCTCCCAATTCATTATCTGGTACACGTTATTACCACATTCATCACGACAACCAATATTTTTCATGATTTTGTATAGTCACGTGAGTGTAGTATCAAGCGCGTATTACCCTGATTTTGTAATCAACTCTAAAATATCTCTCAATTCATTATCTGGTACACTTTATTATCACATTCATCACAACCACCAATATTTTTCATGATTTTGTATAGTCACGTGAGTGACGTAAGCGCTTATTACCCTGATTTTGAAACCAACTCTAAAATATCTCTCAATTCATTATCTGCTACACGTTATTATCAAAATGTAAACATAATTTTAATTGGATTTTTTTACATTGTATTTTTTTACTTATGTTATAACATCAAGGAAATTACTGCACGCCACTGTTTTCATGCGTAGCCCGTGTTGACAAAATTATTTCAATTTATTCAACTCACCAACAGACAAAGGGGGATTGCATTACTGCATAATCATTATTAATTTGCCATATTTATCAAATTCACCAATATTTTTGATAATCATGCCCAGTGAGTGGTACAACATCTTCAACTTTATCGAATTCCTCATCACATATGAATTATCAAATTTTTATATTACTTATTAATAATAATCTAAAACTTCGATGAGCCACGAATTTCATCAATTCAATTATTTATTAAAATTTTTATTTATCATTATTCATATTATTTTAATATTATCGTAAAAGTTAATACTTAGGTTAAAATAATTAATTAATCTGAATGTTACTGTTTTTAGACTAATTTTCAAAAATAACATGCATGTTTCAAAAGAACAATTCAAATTTTTTTATTAAAACAAAAATTTTTAATATACAAATAATACTCTACAATAATATTTTAAGTAATTAAATTTAAAATGTTAATTTTTTTTTTAATTATACATTTATATGTATAGGTAGTTTTTTTTTTTTTAATACTAAAGCAACAATATTTATTAACAAAAAAAAAAAAAAAAAAAATGACATTAAAAAATTGAAATAAAGTTTACATACTCGAGTAATAATTGCCGTAAAGTTTCTTCATCTTCCCCGCGACTACCACGTTTTGAACTTGATGAACGATATTCTCGTTCGGTTACGGGTCGTGACCTTTTATGGACATAACTGAACGAATGACGATAATATTTTCCATCTTCTAAATGAAAATTTCCATGACCATGATGATGTGGTCCTTCTGAAAATTTAATTTTAAAATAATATTAATAAAAAATTAAAATTAAAATGGTAAAAAAAAAAATACAAGTGAAGAAAAATTAAATAAAATAAAAACAAAAACAATTTTACTTTTTTCATTAATCCATTGGGGGGGGTAAATGTTAAAATTTTTAATTATTTACATGGATTTTCAAGAAAAATTTAAATCAAAACTGATTTTAATATTTTAAAAGCTTCAATAAATATTATTTTATTGGTTTTTTAAACCATCGCAATTAAAATATTAAAAAAAAAGAATTAATTTCATATTTTGAAATTAGGTAATTGAATTATTGGTTAACATACATCGGTTAGGTTAAGAATTCAGTTTAATAAAAATCATATCTACTTGCTGCAATCATATTAATTTTAATAAAACTCATTCCAACCGTAAATTTATCAATAATTTAATTACCTCTATTTATAAAATGATATTTTTTGTTTGTTTTTTGTTAAATAAATACAAAAGATAGAGAGTACCCAGGGATAGCTGATGCTAAGGTGATGGTGCAGTTTCCAAATAACAAATGAAATTAATCGAAATTATAATAATATCAGTTATTCAGTTTGACTTAATATTATCGACGTACATGATGAAATAGTTATATCGTCTGACTGCTAACCAAAATGGCCTGGGCTTTGAATCCAGTTCACGACACGACGGATGGTTAAATACATTTTTCGTAAATAATGAAATTTTATAAAATTTCTTTTTTTGGTATTAACTGAAATAAATTGAAACTACTCTATTTAAGAAGGCCTAGTACATTTACATAAATGGAGAGAGCTTAAAATACAACATGTCTATACCAGATAGAGACAAAAAAAATTTAAGGAAATTATTGGTGGCTGGAAAACACATTCCATTAGAATTAGGTATTAAATACATATTCCGTTTAATACTTAGGTTAATTAGATTCAACAATTAGGTTAATTTAGGTTAGTTATTAAGTCTATAGTTTTATTTGACAAATTTAATATTGATTTTTTAAGCCTTATTTTTTACAATATATATAAGAATAAGCATGTTAGCATTACATTAACAATAACCATTGAAATAAAACAAATAGTAAGCAAATAAAATTAACATAAAAATTAAACTTAGTTTAAGGTGCCTATTATGTATTTCGATCGACTTTCATCGAATCGTGCATCGTTATCGTTAGAGTTATTCGATTGTAATCGTTAGTGCCCTTATGTATTTCGATGAAAATTTGATCGAAAGTGTTTTAAAATGCTGCCATTGTAAAATTCAAATCTACGACGAAAATGACATATGTTTGATTCTTTGACTGTCAAATTCAAATTGTTATACGAAAAAAAACAAAACAATAGTGTTATAACTAAAGTTGAAGTTAAAAAGTTTTTATAAATAAAATGATCTTAGCAAAGTTAAATTTTTCAGTTTCTGATAGTGCTGAAAAACGCTATCAAATTGCAGAGTTAAAAAACAAGCCAACATATATAGTTTATATATACATTTTTGATCAAAATTTCCTGTAAAACAACATTGCTTTTATGGATTTATTAGAAAAATTATGGTAAAAATTAAAATAGCCAATAAGTAACTGCGTATTAAGATTCTGTGCGGTTTGTACCAACGAAATAATTTGCAGCATAGGAAATGATTTTCATGTCATTTTTTCTGTTATGCTTAAGGAAATTTCATATGAAATTTGCAGTTTATACTTATGTCCAAAATGGATCGAATTCCATTACGCTCTAGAAGAAAAAAATCAGATAAACATTATTTTTATGATTAAAGTAGAATTACTGAAATAATTAATTTACACTAACTTTCATATTGCAGTTTATTTGTAAATGGCCTGTCATTCCTATTAAAATTTATTTCAACACAAAATAATTATGAAGAATAAAGTAAAATACCTACTAACATTTCAACTTTTAAATTTATTTTTATTCCAAAAAATATCGCAAATATAAAACAAACACCAGGTGTCCAAGCGCCACTCTTTTAAATTTTTCCTTTCAATTCAAAATTGAAATAATTTGTACAAAATCTCTCTTTCGATGTCTCTTTCGTGATAAAATTTTACATCGATAAACTTTATCGATTTCTTCGACAGTTTCTGAACGATAACGAAATACAATAAAAACGATAACAAATGGCAATTTTTCATTTTGATATTTCGTTCGATCAAATCGTAATCGTTATCGAAATACATAATAGTATACCTAAATGGTGGTAGACAGAAGTTATAATATATTAAAGCCGTTTTTCTTAAACTTTTTCTAGGTTAAGTTAGTTATAAGTGTGTATTTTAAAGGCAAATAATAAAAAACAAATTCTAGTACTTATTATACTATTCAGAAGCTGAATTATATATAGTCAGAAGCTAGATTAGTCTTGATAATAGTATTTGGCATTATAGTTACGTCCAGTAAAATTTTTGTAAAACTTAACTAGTTTTGAAAACTATTATGTTAGATAAATTGATAAAAGGGGCTGCAAATCTGACTAACTAAAATCAAATTCGAAAAAGCTCTATTGCTTGTACGATTGTATCATATTAGGAAATTTAATCATTTGATATGAGACGAAATGTTCATGTCATCTGACTACAAATCAGAAGATCTCGGATTCATAATATCCCGTTCAGGATATAGATAGTTAATATTGAAAAATGTAATAAAATAATGATTTATTACAAAAATTTGTTAAAAGCATAATTAGGATATAATTTCAGTAAAATAAAACTACGTGTTGTTTAAGAATGCCTATTTATTGTCAACAGTAATACTTTTCCACATTACTATAGTTTTCTATATATACCATAAAACTAGTAAATCAAAAAAATACTCTAAAAATGTAAAACGTTTCACCTTATGAAGTTGAAAAATTGCAAAACCGTATTTAATATAAAAATTTGCAGTACCGTATTTAATGTACTGTATTTAATGTACTATAAAAAAATAATTATTACTGTAACCCTAGTAACATTTAGATTTTACGAAATGGGAATTTTGATTGATTTTTACAACTCACATGCTTTGAAATGCTTTGGTTGCTTTGAAATCTATATATCAGTTTCAAAAGTAACTAGAGTTGCTTAGGTATTTTCAATATTACAGTAACGGATGTGGCATAACTTTTTAGATTTGTAAATGGATATGAGTGCGAGTAATATGCCAAATTTTTCAAAATCAGCGATAAAACCTATTCTGTCAAAAAATATCTAAAAAAAAAATTTATCAATGTTGCTCAAAGCTCGGCCGGGTATGCAATTTTTATAATTTAAATATAAAATAATTTCGTTTCATCAGGTCGTGTATCTAGTTAAATTTTTTTGGTTTTTGTTTTTGCTATTACTAGGTATTAATAACCACGATAGATCTGAATAGTCTTTTTTTTTGCTTTTAAACCAAAAAAATGTAATATGAATATTTTAGCTGATTGCGTTGTAAAGTTTTTGACATACATAGTATGCTTAGTACAAATTATTACATACTTATTTTTTCCTGTAGGCAGAATACATTTTTGCATATTAAAAACAATACTATCTACAATTTATTACATAAACGAACGCTTATGTTGTGTTATACTAATTAAATATGGAAAATAACAATACTTTTACAATTTAGGCCAGTAACAAGACCCTAATAGCATAGATGGGAACTAATACTTTACTTGCATAATGTATTATGTTTACATTAACATTATTTTGTAATGAATTAATTTAATGCATTATTATTTCATATAATGAGTTAAAATTAATTTTTTGAACTATATATTATAAATATATTGAACTATATATTCAAAAATAATGCATTTTCTCTAAACTAATAACTCATTTAGCTTAATTGCTAACCAAATATAGATATAGTAGATGAAAAGGATTTCCTGTAACACTATATATAAAACTCAATTTTTAAGTAATATGTATTTAGACAATGTAAGACAAATAAAAATTTAAAAAAAAATAATTCATTAATATAATGCATTATATTGAAAAATAATGCATTACATATAAATAATGCATTACCCAAAAAAATCCGAATTATTTGAATTACTTTTAAATTAACAAAATAATTCTTTATTTAATTCAGAAAAATTTTAATTATCTTTGGTAATGCATTATTTATATGTAATGCATTATTTATTATAATTATTTTAATGCATTGTTGAAGAAATTAATACATTGTATCTAATTAATAGCTAAATAATGCATTGAAAAAAAAATGCACCCAACTGTGAATTTCAGCGTAGTTTAGCGTAGTTCTACTTTAAAGTTATTAGATTAAATAGAAATAAAGATAAAGTTAATGAGATATATTCCGTACTTTAAACAAATCTAAGATATATCTAAAAGGAAATAAATAAGATAGAAGTTAGTATAGTTTAAAAATTCTTATAGTAAAATTCTACTTCTGGTTCGAAAATTCTCTAGTACAAATTTATGGGAAAAAGCTAAATGTTTATGTGACAAAACATCCTCCCTACAATACTCTTTATACCAATTAATTTATAAAAAATAAGATATAAAAATACTTTTATTTAAAAACATTCAAAATTTACTTACCGTCTCTAAGTCTTACTGGCGGTGAGGTCAGCTTGAGTGTTGAAGACAATTGTGGGGTCTTGCCTGGACCACCAAAAACATAATCATATGATCCGTCACTCAAATTGGACACTATAGATTTCAAAATAAATTATTTGCATGCAAATTTTATACATTTTTTTTTTGTTTTTATTATTTTTTTTTTTGCTTTTTTGTTTTTATTTTAATATTTTTGTTGTAAGTAAATAAAAATATTTTTATCCAAATTTATTGAGGAATTTAAAATAAAAAAAAAAAATGAAAAAAATAATTTATTTTGTTTTATTAGTAACATGGACTTGGAGGGGGGCTTATTATTTTAAATATAATTTTGGTTTTCTCTTTTTTATTTTAATATTTATCTTTTTTTTTTCTTAATTAATTAAATAAATAAATTTTGAATTGTTTTCTTACTGGATTTTTTTTTCGGTTTTATTCGATTTAATATTTTGGTTTTTGGAACGCAAATCTGTAGTTTTATATTTTTAATACTCACTCTACAAAAAATCAACGAACGATAAAGCCACACACGAAAACGAAATGAAAACGAAAGAAGAAGAAAAAAAATAAAGAAAAAAAATAAAATAAAAATTAAATATATATGTTATATATATTTATTAATTATATTGTGTTTGAATTTTTAATTAAAATTATTATTTTTTTGTAATATTCTGAATAAAACGTATTTCTTTTTTTTTTGTTTTAATAAAAAAAGGATGTGCAATTTATAACCTAGGTGATTTTACATGAATTCTACATAGTAAGAAAAACACTGAAAATTTTTTAATAATGAAATTATTTTAACGAATAATAAATTATTGAAATATGTATGCTGAAGTAAAATAAATTTAAATTTGTTTTTTTTTTTTAAATACAATATTTATTATTGTTTTATGAAATTAGAATTAAAATTAAATTAATATTATAAATGAATATGGAAATAATAGTGAGTATCAAAATTATTTTTTACTGAAAATAATTGGTTGGAAACGAGCTGCAGTCTGGCTTTCCATATAAAAAATAGATTTATAGAGTAGTAATTGGTGCTCAATTTTATTTTTAATTATAAATGGGGGGGTTTCATTTTTTTTATATAGATTCGTTATTTAAGAAAAAAATTATATTTTTAATCATAAATCGGAATTTGTATTCACTGTATACATATATATATATACATATATATACATCATACATATATATATTTTAAGAAAAAACAAATTTTTGAAACTTAAACAACTTGTATGTATGTAATTTGAATACTCATAATCTGACAGTTCAATTATTATAACTGTGTTTATTTAAAATTATAGTGTAGCATCACAATGACGCACCATGCACATACATAGTGTTAATGTCAGCTGTTTCAAAAACTTAATAAAACAATTACAATTCATTATCACTATCCTGTACCCAATCAGTAGGGTATAAGGCGAAAAAATATAATTATATTAGTTATTTTTATAGAAATATATTAGTTCTAATGGATTTTAAGATCGGACTTTGAATGGCAAATTTGATATGAATTTTATGTTTCGCTGCTATCTCAAAAATGGCAGATCTATTACTTAATGAATTTAACAGTATAGTGCAAAATCAAAATTCAAATTATTTAACAAAATCTAAATCCAAAAAATAGTATTTCAAAATCATTTATTGATATTCAGCTGTACCGGTGAACTCAATTGAGTAAAAATCAAAAACTTGTTCTTAAATTTGTAAACTACGAACTCGATTTCCAAATTTTTTTCTAATATTTAATGTAGAATTCCTATAAAAAAAAACTAATTTATAACTTTTTCCAAAGGTTTTTATACAAAATCTATTCTATAACAAACATTTGGAAAAAGGGATATATCCGTTCTCCCGGAAATTCTACCTAAACTGTTTAAAAGGAAAATTTCGGAATCTCAAATGTTTTTCGATATAAATTCAGGATTTTTTCAGAATTTTGTACAATTCAAAAAACTTAAATTCGGTATTTTTAGTTTTCTGTAATTTTTTCGGTCTTTTTTTACAGAAAAATGTTGTAGACCCCTTTTAACGTTATTAAAAAATTTATTTTTCAAATCGAGTTCACCATTGAGAAATTCTTATCGAATCGAATTGATTTTGCCCGTACAGCTCATGAAATGCAAAATAACAATTTTAATACTTAGCTTAACTAAACGAAAAATTAATTTTTCATAAATGGAAATTTCATTAAGCTTACATTAAAAATTTATTAACCATAGCATAAATCTAATTATTTGATCTTAACTGTAAATACACATATTTTACGAATAGATTTTCGTGTTTAGCATAATTTTATATTAAATTTAAATATGTATATATATTTTTGTTACTCACTGTATTTGAACTAAATAAAGTATTTAAAATGTAATAATTCTGGAACATAATTTATTGAAAAAAAAAAATAAAAAAATTATTATAAATTTTAAAATAGTTTTAAAATAGAATCCAAAATAAAATAATGTAAAAACATTCGATATACATTTTTGGAAGAATGTACTAAGCGACATTTTACCATTTGTATAAACATACATTAAATTTATTATTGCTGTAAATGTTAAAAATGAATTAAACATGTCGGTTAGTAAGATATATAAGATTGGGGTACATTTTTTTCTACAATAGAAAAAAATCTACTGAGCTTAATCGGGGAAATCTATTTGATATAAAATTTTTCTACTAATAGACTTTTAAAATCGACATAATTTGTCTGATAGACTTTAACAGAAATGGACAATTAGAAATTTTTAATTTATGTTTATTTTATACTTTATCAACTCTATGCATAAAACCGTTGGATAAGATATTTGTGTCCCTTTTTTGAAAAAAAAAAAAAACCATTTGAGTAAATGTGACCAAACTTTTAATCTTCTTGACAGTAATTTACCCTTTCGAACAATAAATCAACTCATTATGTGTATATAGCAATTGCTGCTGCTAATTTCAGTTATTATTGACAAAATTATAGGGTAATTCTGTTTTATTTAAGTTGTTAGCAAATTATACGCTCAATTATTTTTTATTATATATTTTGTTCTAATGAAAAGAGGTAATGGACTAGCTTGAAAAACCCATTAAATATTTTTTTTTCATCGGGAATCGAACCTGGAACCTTCCGATTGAAAGGCAAATGATCTAATTAATGCGCCAATCAGCATGTAAAGGATTTTACTTTATTACTTATAAAGACCGCGCTTAGGTCTTATTTCAGATTTGTAACTGAAATTCAAAGTGGCTTATTAAGCTACGATACAACTCTTAGTACCCTTCAATATCAAAGGTATTATAGACATAAAAATTTGTAATTAGATAACCCCCTTAAAACTAAACAACCACGTTTTTTATCATTTCGCAAAATTTTGACATGCTGGCTCGGAAAATGTTATAGTGAAAATAATTTTCATATATACCGGGTATTGTAGTGCATGTGTATCAGCATTTTAAAAGGGGGCCGTTATTTTAGAATTAAAAAAAAAATTATCAACTAAATCGAAGGTGCTCGATCGATTGGTGATATTTTTAACTTTCGGGGAAGACCGGAAAAGATTAAGTTCAAAAATCGAGATTTTCAAATGGGAAGAAGTTCTTTTTTATGCAGGGATGGGATAAAGTTCTTTTCGAATTCAACGTCAAAAGATAAGAAAACTTTGTAAAGCAAATTTTTTTTTGTTTTTTTTTTTAATTTAAACTTTGTAGGAACCCAAAACTGATATAAAATTATGATAACATGAAAAACATATTTATTTAGTAAAATGATTATTATTTAAAAGTTTCTTCCCCACCAGCCTGAAGCTGAAAGTAGAAGCTCCAATTATATTTCTACGAAATCTCAATCAGTCACATATGTAGTTACATCGTACACTAGTACATAATGAATACTACATAATGAATAACAAAAGTATTAGATTTCAAGTTCAAGCCCATTACAGATTTTGAATTAGACCCACCATACAAATATCTGCTGTGCAATTTCTAGAATATTTTTTCGTTGATAAATAAAAATTTTATTCATTTTGTGTTGGAAACGGATAATAAAAATTTATTGAAGTTAATTTTATTCATTTTATGTTGGAAACGGATAACATCGGATGACTTTGCTGGTATTTTATAAAATTTTTTGTTTTTTATTTTAAACAAATTGAAGAAGTTATTTTTTCAATAGACTTTCGCGATACCAAAATTTTTTTGATAGATTTTTATTAAATTGATTATATTCAATTACAATACGATTGTAACTATACGATTGTTTCTATTGACTTCCATGATTGTCCCCATATACTTATTTTGTTGTTTTAGTGTAATTGTAACGACAATATGAAACTGTAGGCCTAACTAGCCGTACTTAAGATAACTTAAGTAAATTTCCAAACTTATGTACGCTCTTATGGGTTTGCATATAACAAGCTAGCCGTACTTAAGTTAATTTAAGTTTCAGTTTCGTTAAAAAATTTACTTTTTCGTTCAACTTAAGCTGGTACGATTTACGATTCAGTTCGTGGATTACATCAGTAAAATGACGTTTGATTGAAATAACATTCGATTTGTGAATAAAAATCAATATATATATGTTTTTTCAAAGTGTCAAATCAAATGAAATTTTACCAGGCGTAACTTAAGGTGCTTCGTTAACATTAAGCAGCTTTGTTTTGACGTAAGCTTAAAGAAAAGTATCCAATTAATTTAAGTATGGCTAGTTAAGCTTGGTCACATTTCTACTGTCAATACAAACTGATATAATATGATACATAATTCTTCGCAGCCAAGTTGTAACTTGAAATTTTCAGCAGAAACACATTTTGTTATAGAAACAAAAACAATATCTGTACACAATACAAATTAAAAACTGAATACAGAACTGATATGTCATCAGCATCCCAATATATTATGATGTTAACACCAATATGTACAATACATTGTTTTCTAATCAATAATCATTATCAGAATAATTTGAAAAATTTAATATTAAAATTATCTGTCGCTTATCGTATATTCTTCCAAAAATGTAAATTATTAACATTTTTATTGATTTTATAAAATGTCACATATTATGTGATGTATTTTTGATGACATTTACAAGATAATAATAATAATAATAATATGAGAAAAACCAACTGTTTATAAAAACACACTTAGATTGTCATAATTAGTATTTAAAATTTAAAAAATAAATAATAATTTATAAAATAGAAAATAGAAATAAATAAAAATAAGTCAAAATAACAAAAACAAAAATAAAAATTGTTTTAAATTAAATTTTGTTGAAAATTTATCACCTAATTACTCGTCATGTAAGTATTGTTATTTTTAGGGATAAATAATTTTGAAATAACTTTTTTTTTTATTGCTGTTTTTTTAATTAAATATCAAATAAATTTAAAAAATAACAAAAATAAATAAAAACAAACAAATTATAAAATAAAATATTTAAAATTAAAATTCACATTCATTCACATAATTATTTTTGAATATTATATCTACCGGATGATTTAGGATGACAATAATAAGCAACAACTATGAAGGGGTGTAAATTATTGTTTTTTTTTTTTTTTTTTTTATTGAAACTAAATATTTGCTTTTTTTCTTATTTGAAAAAAAAAAAAAAAAAAAAACAAAAATAAAACCAATTACAGATTTATGTAAGTAGCGAAAGATTTGTTTTTTTTTTCTGAATAAATATTTAAAAATAACGAAATGCAAAATTAATGGGTTATTTTTTTCTTTTTTATATTTATGAAAATGGATTAAAAAAAAAAAAAAAATTTATTAGCATAACAAAAAAAAGAAAATTCTATCATACCTGGAAAAATCGTCAATGGTTGGAATGCTTGTGTTGAACGCAGCGGAGGTGGTAGTGGCGGCAATTGTTCAGTTGGATCCTGGCCGTTTGATAATGATGATGATTGAGGTGAGATCATCGAAGCTTTTGCATTTGCCGCCATGACATACGAACGGCTAGCTATTATATATACATAAACATTTTTTTGTTTTTAAATTATTATTTTAAATTAAATTACAGTGGGTTTCACAATAATTTAAGTAATGCATATTATAACACTAATCATAAATTTATACCACAAATTCTTAAAACTCTTCATACAAATAAGAATAAGATTTACATTATAATATTGATTCATTTAATCTACTGTCATGGTGTAATGGTTATATTATTTGACGTGTGAAGTTTGTTGGTTATGATTTTTTATTTCATTATTTCCTGAAATTAATGCGGACGAAAAATTTGGCAAGCCTATTGAAAGCACTGACAACACTATCAACTTAACACTATGTATTTAGATTAAAAATAAACCATCACTATTTAGTTATAAGTATTATTTAGAATTTGTTAATAAACTGTATAAAATGTAATGAATTGTGATAAAAAATAAATAATCAGTACAGAAATACCAATGACAACTGTGTGACGTTGATAATTATTTTCAGTTGCGGAATTGAATCAAATTAGTTAATCTATTCAAATTAGTTAAAACTAAAATAAGAAGTTACGCTGCAATATATGTAGAGCTTTATACACACAGTTTTAATTAGTATAATTAATTAATATTATTTTAATAACACTTTTAGTATAATTAATAATAACTAAAAAAATATGTCCGATGCAGAAAATTATCACCATCTGGACTATATTGAAACATTTTTGGGTTAATTTTCATTTGTTAAGGTATGTGTTTTAAATTGGCAATGACGACGACTTTTTAAATAAAAATCGGTTGTGATAAAATATTATAAACAAATTCATAAATCGAAGGTAAATAGTACAAGCCAAAATTCGAATTACCCCTAATTGGAATTACCACTAAAGAGCCCAAATTCTAAATGTTATATATGGAATGAATCAAATTGAAATAATCATAAAAATTTGATAAGTCAAAGAATGAAGCATTGAAAAATGATCAGAGACAATTAATTATTTTTGTGTTATTCGAATCCCCCTCATCATTGCATAAATGTTTAAACTAAAAGTTAACCAATTGTTAAAAGATATTATTAACTGATATTAAAACTATTATTAAGTGATTATACTATTCAATAATAGCTTACATAAGCTTGGAATATGATGCTATTAAATTCCCCACATTTAATTAGGTTATATACCATTAATATAATACTCGTAAAGTATATGACTCATCCGTTGTATTTAATGTAATAAATGACTGGGCTTAAAGTAGCTGACAATATACAGAATAACAGTAATTTCTACAAATGTTATACAGTGTTTGGCTCTTCTGAGGGAGATGTTGTACCCACGAAGAACCTAATTATGTCTATATCGAATAGTTTAGAAGATATAAGCATTTATCAAAAAAATTGTTTTTTTTTTACCCTTTTTCTATACAAAACTAGTAATGTGCTTTCACGTAGTAGCAATCTTCTGAACTAAATGTAACACCTTGCGCCATTAAAAATATATATTTTTAGAAAGCTAAGAACAGCAGGTATGCTTGGGATAATCATTAGGTACTACGACGATACAACATCTTCCTCAGAATCCCCCGGTTTTTCACTAAGCTCCTTATATACCTACTAGAGCTTACATTTTCGTTTAATGTAAGGACACAAAATTAGAGTACACAAAATTCGTTTTTTCAATTTTTCCAAGTTTTTTTAGACTATCTTTATTCTATTTTTCTATGTACTTCTATCCATTACTCCTTTTATTCATCTTATTATTATATATTACTAATAATTAAATAAAGGATTTGTGGTATAAATTTGAATTCAATATGCCAAACAATTGCCAAAGTTACATTTAATTAAATTGAAATTTATTTTTCTAATATGCATTATTTAAATAATTATTTGTATATTTAATTTTGATTATTTTAATTTATAATAATTTAATTAATATAATTAAAAAAAATAAAAAAAAAATAATGTATCGAACAAAAAAATTCACTCAACACTGAAACTTAAATAAATTATAATTTAATTTACAAATGAACCACATAAAAAATAAAATCAATAACACTGATTAAATTCAAATTAAATAAAAATAAATTTATATCACTTACAATGTACATATATATATATATATATGTATATTAGTTTTTTTTTTAATAATTAACTTAACAGAACTAAAAATAAAAACTGAATTAAACAAAAAACAAAACTTTTGTAAAATTAGGATATTCGAAATATACCAACATTTTATTGTATCTGGTCTTGCGAATTCAGGATCAGGATTTACATAACTTGTACTGCAAATTAATAAATTAAAAAACTTGGGGATCTAAATTTTAGAATAAAATACTCGCGATAGATGGACGAATCTGATCTATATGTAAAATAATATGAAGAATCGGTAAAATATCTGCTTAGTTTCTTGATTTCTCAGGTGTAAAACACACCTTGCGTAAATACTCTTGTAAAAAAAAAGTGCGCTTAATACTCTAAATAGTACAATAACGAACATGAACGGTGTCAAAACAAAAAATCACATTATCGATGATTTTTTAAAAATTGATATTTTTATGATTAGTGATGTATCATTACTAGCTACATACTGGCTACACTAATTACATTAAGCATATACTACCTATTTTAGCTTTACTAACTGTAATAAAATAACTATGTACTAACTTTGCTAAGTATCTGGGACGAGCAGTAAAAATTAAATAGAATCAAGGAATAATCCAGACATGAGTACTACAATGGATGTTTTTGTTTAAATTTTTGTCGTGATCAATTTCTAACATTAATAGTTCAATTATTATTTTTATTTATTTATTTATTCAAATCTCAAATTTTCATTCATTTAAATTTCTATATATAAACTTCCGATTATTAGAAGTCGACCATACGATTTATAGTTTAATTAGTAGCAATTGAATTTAATACAAATTTCATATATTGTGCATTTGCGTTATTAGCTATTTTTACCAACTTTGTTCTAAGTCTTTCTATTTACCTGCCCTATATGACAAAATTCAAATTAATAACAATGGTATAAAATAAGAAAATAAATTTTGAAAATTTAAAAAAAAAAATTCGGATTCTACGTCAAAAAATAAGTAACTTTCGAAAAGTAAATTTTTTTTTTTTTATTTTGTTTGTTAAAGCTTTGTAGGAACGTAAAAAAACAATTTATTTATAAAAATGATTATCATTAATTTTAGTTTACCAAAGAAAAATATTGAGCATTTTTGTTTTATTGTTATTAATTTTGAAGAAAAATACTAAGAAAACAAAAAAAAACCATTTAACATAATTTTCTTATTTTTTGTCGTAGAATCTGAATTTGTATTAAAAAAATACCCCTTCCCCTTTGAAAATTTCGAGTTCGGCCAATTTCGGCGATTTTCGATCTTAAAAAACCGATTAGCGGTCCTTTCCGAAAGCTGAAAATATTACCAATCGATAGAGCACCCTCGATTTAGTTAACAAACTTTTTTCTAAATTTTAAAATAACGGCTCCTTCCCCTTTTAAAAAGCTGATACGCATGCTCTGAAACACCCGGTATAAATGCAGCTCACTGCAGACTTTATGCTGACGATGCTCAGATATTTATGATCTGACATCACTCATAGATTTCATTTTATATCTATATATCTATTATAACATATATCTATTATTTCTAAATGTTGATTCACCTTCGCTTTAAATATCTTTGTTTTCTGCATACATTGATAACTTCCACATTTCTTTCTTACTTATATAACAAAATTTGTTTTGGCAGATCCTTCAGAGCTAGAGTTATAACTATTATTCGTCATAATTGCAGGATACACAATATATAGTATTTCGTCAGAAATTTTTCCAAATTATGCTAAAAATGCTCATATATATATACTCAGCTTTGTAAACTTTGGATTTATTAAGGGCTAACAAATACGAATTTTTAGATTATGTATTTAATTTTTGCTATCTGTATTATTTACTTTATATTTTCTTTATATTTATAATATTAAACAGTTTTACTTTGCTTAATTTTATAATTTTTGTTTTATTCCTAATATTAATTTAGTTAAGTTAGTCTCTTTGTTTAATATTTTTAAAACCATATTATTATTATTATAGTCTCAATGTATATTGCAAATAAAAAAATATCATTAATTCAGAAGATATTTAACAGCAGAAAGAGAGGACTATATACACTGTAACTGATATTAGATGAACAAACTAGGATAGATCTTTCTTCATTTGGAGCGAATTCAGAAATGCAGCAGGAATAATTCAAAAATACAGGATAGATTAAAATTCATTTGAAATTTAAAGCTATCCTATATTCGAACAATTTAAAACGAAATAAATAACATTAATAAAAATTAAAGAGAATCAAAGACCAAGAAATACACGATCGTTTTACTAAATAAATTTATTATTAAAAGTAATAAAAATAAAAATGTAAATATAAAAAAAGAAATATTTATTTTTAAAGTAAAATAAATTACATAAAAATAATAACAATTATAATAAATTAAAAAAAAAATGTTGTACCTTAAGAGGAGTGCCAGCCATTTCGTAGAATAATTATTAATTTTAATTATGTTGTCCACGATTCTATAACGTTTTCTTTCTTCCAAATAATGACAATATTAATTAAAAAATAAAATTAAAATTTATCCTTTTTTTTTATTTAAATTAAAAAAATTAATTTGAATCCTTATTGTTATTTCGTTATTCGAAAACGTTAATTTATATTATCCTTTCTCTTGATGTGTTAATTATGGGCAGTTTATATATTTATTTATACATATATATCTATATATATATATCTTATTTATTTAAATTCTGTTTTTGAATATTATTTACTTGTGCATTTTAATTTTATTATTTTTATTTTAAGACTTTTGATACTTTAGCGGCAATTATTTGATTCACTTCGTAAATTAGGCCATTCCTTTCTGAAAATATATAAAAAAAAAATTGAATTAATAAGCGGATTTGATATTTAATTGAAATATTATGTAATATTAGATAAATAAGAATAATAACAATTAAGCAATGTAATTATAATTTGAAGTTGGGAAATGGTTTTCACTGGCAGAAGAAATATTTTCTCCTTTAGTTGGTCACAGCCTTTTTTATATTTAGAATTTATTCAGATACTTCATACACACTTTCAACTGAACTACAGAGAGCGGCAAATTTGTGAACATAGTTAGGCTGCGCTGGCAAAACTTTCTGTCAATATTTGAGTGACTCACTACTCACTAAAGCTATTATTTGGACTACACTCTATAATTACATCAGAAACTCAATCAGAATAAGTCTATTTGCGGTGATATAGAAACTAGATCCCCTCTCAGAAAGTACCTAATCTAATCTATATCAAAAGCTAATGGAACAATTTGATCCAATTTTGATCTATATTTTAGTTTCTGATGATAATTCCTCTCAGGGGGGTACCTGTCCTCTGCCGAAACCTTTATTTGGACTAACCCTTCGGAGCTATTAATACAAACCCATTGAATACCTACACGCTACCAGTTTAGATGTTTCTCATATTAAACATTCTCTAGTTTACAGAATTATCTTCTTACGATCAAAAGCTATAAAAGAAAAAGGCTGCATTTATCAATCTACCGGTAAACCAACCTATTGGTCAACTGATAGAAATAAAACTACTGATTTGATGCTTGATTTTTATATAACTAAAAAAATTTCACCTAATTATATTAAGCTAGAATATAACCATGAATTGGACTGCAGTCGTACTAGATCTATATGAAAAGATTATTAAGAAACAGCTGAAAACTCTGCTAAGTAACAAGACAACTGACTGGGCTAGCTTTGAACAAGAAATAGAAAACAAAATAAACATAAAAACAAAATTAAGATCCAAATGTGATATGGATTCTAAAGTAGAAAATTTTATTAAACTGATCCAAAATTCTGCCTGCTGGAATAATACAAAAGATTGTGAATATAAATGCGTGATCCGGCACACAAAACTCTGCTAAATAGTTTAACTCAGAATCTTAAAAGAAAAATTGAAGATCTTAAAAACGAAAAATTTTAAAAATATAATTCCAAATCAGCTAAAAGAGAAAATAACTACAAGTTATGGAAAGCAACAAAGAGTACAAAACACTCGATCTCTCTAATTCCGCCAATCAGATTGAAATATGGTGAACAGATGAGAGGTAATAAAAAGCTGAAACATTCACAGATTATCTTGAGATTATCTTGAGCTGAAACATTCACAGATGATTGATTTTCGTCCAGATGAGACTGATTCGCACGATCTCACTGTAGAAAATAATAATTGGCAAAAAAATGTGATATCACCACCGTTCTCACAGTGCTGAAAGAACTTTCGGAAAAAGTTATACTACACACATTATAAACACTGCTATAAGAATAAGGTATGTGCCGAATATGTGGAAAATAGCAGAAATAATTATGATACCAAAGCCAGGTAAGCCTATAAATGAGATCAAATCCTACAGACCAATATCACTACTACCAATAATATCAAAACTATTCAAAATTATTGATACGAATGAAACCGACCATAGAAAATAGTAACCTGATTCCAAATTATCAATTCAACAATATCAACAGACAGAAAAAGCTTTAGAAAAAAAACCAAGAATTATGGTCTACTATATTTCTAGATGTAGCCCAAGCTTTTGATAAAGTATGGCATCGAGGCTTAATACATAAACTAAATAATATGTTACGTGATATACTCTCATCATATCTAGAAAACAGACAATATAGAATTAAACAAAACAAAGATCATTCTACTATCAGAGATATTAAAACAGGTATTTGCTCTACACCAATGATTTATCACAAATGGAAAATATAACTGTATAGCTACATTCGCTGACGACACTGCATTTATGGTAATAAGATCTAATATTGACGAGACTGTACAAAAAAATTTTAAAGAGGAAGCGACAAGCTATACTTCTGGAAAATGAAATGGAAAATTAAACTCAATGAACTAAAATTGGTACATGTAAATTTTACAAAATAAAAAATTAGAAAATCAACCATCGGTAAATCTAAATGGGGTAAATATACTCTAAGAAAACAATGCTAAATACCTAGTAATGACATTAAATGTCAAAGTTAGATGGAAGGAGCACGTCAAAAAGAAAAAAATTGATCTTGATAATAAATATAGAGAAATGTACTGGTTCTTAGGTCGAAATACAAAATTGTCTATAAATAACAAGATATTGTTATATAATCAGATAATCAAGCCGATAGTGTTGTACGGAATACAAATATGTGCCAAGCAAACAAATTTACTTTGTATACAAAAATTCCAAAATAAAGTCTTGCGCAACATATGGTAAATGCTCCTTGGTATGTTCGCAACAGTGACTTGCACATAGATCTAAAAATTCGTTGTATAGCAAATGAAATAAAAAGGTATGCAACAAAGCATTTGGCTTGTCTGGAGGGTCATGTTAACGGCCTTAACTGCCAGAAAATCAAAATGATATCAGAAGACTTAAAAGAACTAAACCACTAGATTTAATACTAGTAATACTAACAATAAATTAATAGATAAGATAGCTAGACAATAACAATAGCAATAAATTAATGATTAGTCCTTCGGACTAGTATGGGAGGGATGTGGTTTAGTCAGTAAAAATCGGACACACAATGGAAGCTACGGGGTTCGTTGTGTCTATGAAGATTCCAGCCAATCCGCGCAAAAACAAAAAAAAAATTATTAACCTGCATTCAGTTAAGAAAATTATCAAAACAGAATTCCATTTCACAATTTTGCATTAAAATATTTTCTAATAAATTTTTTTTCTCATATTAGTAAAAATATATCTAATAGATAGATTTTGTTTTTTTTTTTTTCAAAATTGATTTTATAATATGAAGTTATGTTTTTTTTTTCATATTTATACTCTTTATAATCCATTAATATACCCTATGACCCAATGATCGGAGATACTGCAATAATATAAAAAAAAAAGAAGAGAAGTAGAAGAATTGAAGAGGAATAGGTAGATAGGTAGGTACTCATAAATTTTCTTTTTACAAAATATGCCTACACTGACATAATATACAATCTTAAATCTTCTATTTTAATTAACATATCATTAAATATTTTATAAATTTATTTTGTTTTTATCTACTTTGTTTTTGTATACCTCTCAAATAAAAAGTATCCTTTCACATAAGTTTCAACCCTTATATACACGTATATTGATATATATATATATATGTATATATACACATTGCAAAATTAATTCACTGAGAAAAATTTGTATTTTTTCAAAATAAGAAAATAGTTAAAATTCATTGATATGAGAATTGAGTAGAAAAGCTAGAAACAAGAAAAGAAATACTTCAAAAACAACAATAAAAAACATAAAACAAATAAAAAATATTATGTCGTTGTTTCATCGATAAAATTTTCAAGAAAAATAAAAACAATAAAATAAAATAAAAATAATATATGAAATATTAATGTCCTGATTATTGAATGCAGTAAAACATCGATTTACAAAAAAGTTATTTTAATGCATTTTAAGTTCTTTGGGGGATTCATAATGAGTATATTATGATGAATATGTATGTATATACATATGTATTTTATAGTATGCATGTAGAAAATCGAAGTTTTGTACACAAATATAGGATATGTAGATATTATGTAAATTGAATAGTTTCATTATTAAAGAAATTAAGAATTTTATTCAAGGATAGGCTTAGAACTATAGTTCTATGGGGGTTTCGATTACAAAATTTTATTTTTTTAAATTACAATTACAAATTACAAATTTGAATTATAATAAATTAATATGAAATAAATTTTAAAAAATAAAATTGTTATTGCTTAAAATTAATTATTAAACAAAGATGTGAGCTTTGATATTGATTTTAGTTTGTTTGGTATTCAATAAAGTATACAGTTCTTGTTTAATACCATCAAACAAACTTAACAAATACAATTACGAATTGATAACTGTATATTAAATAGTGTGAATTAAAAAATACTAGTATTCGCCCGCTTTTCGAAATTCGAGAAAGTTTGATAAAAAATCGTAATCAATATTTCGTTATAAATTGTTTTCGATCATTTAAATTTATCGTGGACACTATATGTTTTTTATTAATTTATCTTAAACGACAAGCCCATACGTAATAATTTATATTAAAAAAAAAAATTAAATATAAATCAGGGGTGTTGTTGCGGCAATTTGATAAATTAAAATTTTTGTATAATGACTTATACATGGAGTGAAATCTTAAATTGAAAAAATATTTGAATTCGCCACGTCTCCTTTTAAATATCTATCATTTACAAAGAATAATAATGGAAAATGGGTTTTGATTTAATTCAGATATTTATACCGTATCAATTTATAGATTAAATATAATGATAAAAATACTACAAGCAGTAGAATAACCGTATATTAACAAGTAGGGCACGTTCAGAAGCATAAGCAGAGAAGCAATACGCAATACGAAACATGACAAAGTTTATTTCAATTTTCCATAATGAGATATGGATGTTTAGAAGTTCTTGACGAAATTCAAAATGAAAAAGTTGCTCTGAAGTCTGAGAATTGAAATTTAGGTTTGTACTTTTCATATTATTTTTTAGGTGGTTATAAATGAAGAAAATTTTTCATATTAAGTCTAATACGTGCTAAGTCTAGCCGTATATATATATAATAGGTTCCAACAATGGACTTTACTTTTTGAAAATTTAACCTACTTTTAATCTAGTTACTAGTCATCTACTTTATAGAAATTTAACCATTCAAAAGAGCCCTATGTGTTATACGTTTCAGTTTAGATTAGGTTCAACAGTATTAAATAGATTATTAATGCATTTACATGAACATGAGAGGCCATATCTGTGGTCAATAATCAAATGTATGAATAGCGGGTGTTCTCCACTATTTATTATGACTTCTTTAATAGACAAAACTTTGACATGGAATTTAGATTAATTTTTTAGCGGTTCCCACGAATCGTCGCAATCACTGATGAAGGAAGTAAGTTGCTTCCGAAATATCGATATTTGCAAAATAAAAATAAATGATTAGTAAAAGGAAACTCGACTTTTATTCCCTAAATTAATTTTTATTGTTTTGAAAAATAATTCGAAAATTCAAAAAAAAATATGGAATCTCAAATTTATTTCTTTGTATTTGCCAAATTAGTATTGGTAACGGGTATGTTACGATAAATTAAAATGAAGATGAATTCTTGTAAATATGATTAATCATAATTATGAAAAAATCGGAAACCGTCACCATGTCAATTCATTTAGAAAAATAGTGTTATTAAAAAAAATTTAATAAAAATCCTTGTTTACAACCCGCTACAGCTAGGAAAACTAAAAATGGTAGAAACTTACTAGATTTTTCATTTTAAAAGATATCAAGATATTCATTTTAATATATATTAAGTCTAATCTTTTCATATCTCTTCTTGGAACAAAATTATCATTCAATATTTAAAAAATTAAAAAAAAAAAAAACAAAAAATATAGCAGATTTAAAACCTTCAAATTTTGGAAATCATGAAACAATTTAAGTCCAACTTTTTTTTCTTCATTTGATGGGGAGTTCTATGTAAGCGCGACCTATTTCGATCTATTGTACTTCCCCATTTATTATTTTAGAATTGCAGGTATGTCCTTGATTAACACGATTATTGCTTTGATGTCAACTTAAGAATTAGGCGAGATGTAATCCTTAAAAAATTTATATCTTTTGCAAGCTATGGCGCAGCAAAAAAAATGGAATATGAAAGGAGGACTCCTATTCATCCAAGCATAATCTGACAGAACAGACGGGCAACAGAATAGATGGGCAACAGACCATGTAAGTCCTCCATTTGTGCCGGTCATGGATTCTCTCCAGGTGAAGATGCGAAAAGTTTTAACTAATATAATAAATATTTAAGAAATTGTAGGTATATAGCAGCGCACTGAAGTGAAAATCAACCTGTATATTAATTATTAAAGAAAGTTACAAAAATGAAATAGACTAATGTGGAAGAGTTTTTAAAAATTAAATAGGTTTTGAAAAACTATTAATAATACTATAATCCTTTTTTTTATCTCTAATCAATTTTTAACTGTGATCAGATCTGGGTCTACTGGCATTATGTTAGATTATTCCCCTTAACGTATTTAAAATTATTAATAGAATATATATAGATTTATTTAAATTAATTAATAAACATTTATTATCTGATATTACATACATACTAGTAACAAAATAATTAGCCTAGCTTAAAAATTAAATAATTTTATTACTAAATTCAAATCAGTTTAAAGTAAAATATTGTTAATAATTTTCGTAAATGAAAGCCAGCACCAACAAAATATTACAGATTGTTGTACTTTTTAATCAATAAATTGAAAAAAGTACGGTACAAATATCTGAACTATTACACAATCGATTCTTATTATTATCTAAATGATAGATATTAAGGAAACGTAGCGAAATAAAATATTTTTTCAAATTTTTTTATTAGAAATTTCAATTTAAAATTTTATTCCATGTATAAGTCATTTTCTCATTCAAATATTTTATTTTATCAAATTGACGTCCAATTCATCTATCGCCAGAATTAACTTTGAATTTAATTTTTTTGTTTAAATAAATTATTATGTATGCGGTTGTTGTCTAAATTAAATCAATAAAAAAAAGTACATATATAGTAAAAAATAATAAAATATAGTCAAAAATAGTAATATAGACAAAAAAAAATATAGTGCCACGGATAAATTGAAATGATGGAAAACAATTGATAAACAAATTGAGTACCTACGGTCTTTTATCGTTGAATTTCGAAGAGCGGGCGAATACTAGTATACTCTTGATTTAACTATTTACATAAGTAAAATTGGTAAAAATTTTAATACATACATTAACAAACATTTTAATAGAAAAAAAAACTTTATATCCACTTTTGAATGTTGTACAGCTCTACACTCTTTAATAAACCATTTTCTGTATTATCATAAAAAATTTATTATTTTATTTTAATATGCCCTCATCAACGCTGTAGAAACAGAAATTAAATAATTTCACTTTTCAAAATTATAAACAATTTTGATTAATTTATCAAATACAAAAACTACACTTACCACGTCGCCCAAATAATTATTGCAAGAGAGCAGATAATTTATTATTACTCTTTTTATCTGTTCCATTGATTTTATCTTCAATACTGAATAACTATAACAAAAAATGTAACTGTAATTTTAATTTAGTACAGGTTTAAAGATAAAAACCAACCGATATTGGTGCATTTAGCAAAAGCCTTGAAGCAAAATTAAGTACTAAATAAAAGACTGATTAAAAACGTTTTCATTTCTGATTTATGAATAAAGGTATTTTTGTGACATTTTGGATAAAGATTTTCTTTTTACATAAAATAAATCAAAATTTAGATCAGCTCATTTATTATAACGTAGAAATTTTTACACTTGCATTAATGTATTTTTTTCTTGAATAAAATTATTATCATTTCTAATTTTTTTTTTTAAATTAATTTATTATAATATTATTTATATATTTTTTTTTATTTTTTTTATATCAAATTAGATTGCATATAGCTTCATTTATTTATTTTTATTTATTTATAACTGTGTAACGTGTAACCACAGCCAACTTCAACTATTTATCATTATCGAACTTGGGCAGTTTAAATACAATCGCTCTACCTATATGCGCTATACCTATCATATAAATTTGATGTATAATAAATTAAAATTCAAAACATGAACTTTAAATAAAACTAATTCAAAACTGGTCTATTGTTAAGATTATTCGTTACCACTATAATCTTCAAAAAATAAACCAACATAGTTTTTGGTTAGCCTAAATATTGATGGGGTGAACACTAAACGGTGATTTCTTAATGTGCCGATTGACGGTTACGGTCGGTTTTTTGTGGTTTCCGGTTTTTCAGAACGATTTTCACATTTCAAAGTCAATTTAAATTTTTATGTTCAATTTATTTATTTTTATAAAATGTTCTACACAAGAGCCAATACAAGACAATTTTATTTAAAATTCAGCGGACATTCAAATTCTGGAATACCCAGTAAGTAAATAAGTAATTTGGAAAATAAACTATTTATATATACCACATTTACATTCAATTTGTATAATACAATTTAATTTGTATACTACAAATCATTAAGCTCGCCAATTATTTTACAAATTAACTAATATGATAACTGTATTTTATGATTATAAAATTTTAGATTTAAATTAATTAATAATTGGTACTGTGTTATAATAAGACTATGCATTGAATATACATTGAATGAAATAAATAAGTTTTTCAATAGTTCCAATAAATGTTCACTACATATAAAACTAATTCCACTAGAAAAATATAAAATAATAATTTATCTACAAATTTATACATATGTAGATATTATAGGTAGGTACTTGTATAAAAAATAATAATATTTCGAATATAACTTAATTACTAATTAATTTTTGAATTTAAATAATTTATCTTACAATTTTATTTATAATATTCATTTTAAGACAGAATATAATATATTTCAGGTACCAGGATATAAGTAGGTTATTCATAATATAAAAATAATTATTCAATTTCAATTTCAATGATTATTAATTTAGGAATTTCATTAAATTATGAATTTTAATGACATCTTATTGATAAAATACATATATAATACAGTTTACGACAATTATTTAGAGCCATTGTTTTCATTGTTTTTAAGTTTTGTGACTATTTTCTATATACATAGATTTTCTATAATTATGTTTCAGAAATTTTAGTTTTCATGTATTTTAACCTTTCTCAAGTCAAGTCCACAAGTCCTAAGCATTTTCTGTAGACTCAAGTTCGATAATATATAAACCGTTGTAAAGATTCTACTTTCTATATAGTTATGTAATAGATCTAAAAGATGGTGTCTTTCAAAGATATATTTCAGCCGGTTACTATTTCCGGTTACTGTGCACGCACGGAAATGAAAGACACCGTTGTTAGATTAAAACTCAGTCTCAGATGGATCATTGAGGAAAACGGAATTAAAATCCTAAAATCTATTGTTGTAAATCTTAATTTATAGTGTAAAGATGTAATTATTAATTGTAGTGTTCTATTAAACTAATTATAATTATTTATATTAACATAGTTGACATTTAATTTATTTTTAAAAGTGTAAAAACAAATGAAAATATTTGATAAAATAATAATGAAATTGATTTATTAGAAATAAAAATAAATAAAAATATTTCGAAAAAGAAATATTAACTATATCTTTTACGCAAGTCTTCGTGACTCCTGCAGTATGTATGAGGGTGTTTTCTTGATGAATGGTTCATTAAACATGATTAAGTATTTCAATTAAATCAGAAAAAAGATTTTGAAGTGTAGTTCTATCGTCATTTTACATGTTTAAAAAACTAATTTTATAGTACTATATCACCAACGTTGCATCCCATACCGCAACTACAAAAATTCGACGTTATATTTACTCTGTCCGAAACACTGAGTGATTTTCTTTAGCTGATTTTAATAAAATCGATTGAAAACCTAATTAAATTCAAAATCTACACAGAAATTATATATAAATAAATTAACATTTTTGCTTTAAATGCTTTGATTTTGAGTTGAATCTGTAGGTTGTAAGTTTTTAGGACTCCAATAGTAAAACAGGTGTTCTTATTTTTGTCTTTTTTTATCAAATACACTTTTCTTATGTTTAACTTGCTTAAATTATTAATTTTTTATATATTTATGATAGGTACACTTAGAAGAGGTAAAATTTGCGACCGCAAAGCCTTTTAGGTAATTAATTTTAGATGCTTTATTGACTAATATGGATAAAATTTTCGATTAAAAACCTTGCAAGTAATGAATGTTATTTAATGAGACTGAATGTGCAATGTTCAGGCCGATTTACGAATTGACTGATTTATTATATTGATTATAATACAAATATAATGTAAAACTATCTAATATTAATATAAAACATTTTTTTAACAAACAAAATATTTAAAAAATAAAATTAAATGAATTTTTTTGGTTATATACAGTACACCAACTCCAAATAAATGAAAAATATTAATCAGAAAACGTTGTGATTAATTAATGTTAGTCTAATTTATTTAATTAAATAATAATAACGGTATTTTGATTTTAGTACTGTCCGCATATATCTACATTTCACAACCGTACATTTTGATAGTGTTAAATTATAAAAAGAAGTAACAGAGGTAAACTGTTGTTTAAAAAACACTTAAACAAACACGCAAAAGAAAAAGTGACTCTAAACAACTGTCGCAGACTGTATATATTACTAAAATTGATTATTATTATTCTTTATATACTTAATAATGTACGTATTCAATTTTTAAGTACCAAAATTTAAATTAAATTTCAATAAAATTATTGATACGCATACAAGATAATATGGTCAAAAAGAAAACAAAAATCAAATTTCTGATTCAATACATTTAGAATTTTTGATAAAATATTTTATTTTGCAAGCTCGAAAACATTACAGATAGATCTAAATCTATATATTTTGATAAATATAAATTATTACTTTAAAATTTTTGGATTTGAAAACTTTTTGCAAAATCTTTGCCAAGAAATATGCAAAAAAAAATTCTTATCTCTCAATTTACTCAAATTCATAATCTAAATGTGAAAATTTCAAATTAAACGAAAAATATGATCATAATAATATATATACAAAATGTAAATATGTATATATTTTAGTTGACATATAAAATAATTCACATTAATTATTGCTACTGACCCTATATTGTCCAATTCATTCAGGAATTAAAATTTTTTTATATGTAAAATTTTATTTTTATTTTAATTTTTCCAATATAAATCATTTTGGAAAAAAAACTGCATAACTTTTCAATTTTCGTTTTTTTTTTTTTTTTTTTTTAAATGTTTAATTCTTTTCTTTCAGTGTAATATACCATTACAGAAATTTTTTTTATAGACTAGAGAAAAATCAAAACAAAAAGAAAAAAAACTCTAAGGAAAATAGATTTATCATTAGAGAGATAGAGAGAACATAAAAGGATTATGTCAATGAACTTGTAAGTGGATCAATAATGAACTCTAAGCATAAAATAGCTCTTTACCATTACAAAAAATTAAAAAAAAAAAAAAAAAAAAAAAAAAAAACGGTAATTGTAAGAGTTTTTCTGGCGCATTTTAATCTCTATTTCATCCTTAAAATGTCAACACAAAAGAAAAATAAAAATTTTTATAACTAGTACCTATAATAAATAAATATTTATGTATACACATACATATATGTTATATACATATATATTTATTTTCTTTTAATAATAGTATACATATATAATACATTATATTAATATATGGATAGTTAAGATATTTAATTAATTTTTTATTACCTAATTTCCTTTAAAGGAGTTTTTATGTTTTTTATCCATTCAAATATAAATTAAATAGGATTTTGATTTTGAAATTTATATACCTACTATTTTAAAATGTATACGTATACATTTAAAAAAAAATTGGCCAAAGACTTGAGTCTATTTGAATTATTCAAAATAATATATAACTTATTTGAATGGGATATAATACATACACAACGTTATTATAAATTGCATTAAACAGTTATGCGTCTCACTAGATTTAGAGTATTAGAATGTCCTTAAGACTTTTTGAAATTTTAAAAATAAGCATAAATTTAGAATTTACAAATTTCAGTAATTTGTCTCGATTTTCTATAGAAAAGTACAAATAGAGAATAGAGTACATTTCCCGAAGTATAAGAAAATGTATTATTTAAGATTAATTTCCCCCCAAATGTGATTTGTTTAATATTTGGTTTTATACTACTCAAACGTATAATGTATGTACAGTTGTGTGTAAGCTTGTTTGTGTATGCCTGCTTATTCCCCTTAAGAATATAATTAATTGTACAATTGTGTGCTTTTATTCCACTTGATTCATAAGGTATACTCTTAACATAATTTATGTATAATTATGTGTATGTTCTCTCTGTATGCCACACTCGTTGTAATAAAAATTGATAATAAAAATTTTGTAGATATGCTTAGAATTTATTTAATTCAGTTAGAATAAAATTTTCGCTGACTCACTTATTTAATTTGTAAACAGTTGGATTTAAATGATATGAATTTATTTACAATTTGTTTTGTTTCACATATTGCTGTATAATTTAAAATTTAGTAAATACGGACATTGGTAATACTAATTTTAAGTTTGAGAATGTACAGCGAAAATTCGGTAATTCGACAAATTTACTCTTATTCGGACTTTAGTTGTTTTAATTAAAATGTTAATTTCTTTTCATTTCAACTGTATTAAAATATAGCTTAACACTAACCAATTTCTATATTTTACAGCCAGGTGTGCTTAACCAGTCTGAGAAATAGAGTATGAGAATTTTAGATCGATCGCTTTATCAATTGTAAATTTATTGTAATTTTTAAATTTGTAGCACAATTTTTTTAGTTTAAGCCTAGTACTATGCTGAAGCCAAATGTCATCAAAATTTATTTGATAAGCAACTTTGTATCTAGCAATTTTATTTGCTAGCAATTCAAATATTTATAGCCATAACTCTCCATGAGTATTCAATCCGGAAGTAATAAAAATTCAAAAACATACCATTTTAAGGCGTTTTCGAACCTCTCGCAATTGCACTGTCAAATCGCACTTGATTTGTTATCAAAATTTTAGTGTAATCTCAAGTACCCTAGATATCGCAAAATTAAATTTATTAAATTTAGTGCGATTTGACAGGTTTAGTGAGAGTATCAAGTGCAAGTACAAGAGGTTCGGAAATGCCCTTAATCGCAATTGGGAAGAATAAATTATGTTCATTATGAATAAAGATAAATGTATTTGTTTAATTTGCAGTTCGACAGCTTTGCCCTTTATCGAAAAGACGCCATTTAAATAGTCAATTTGACAAGAAAATCTGAAATACAAAGATTAAAATCATCATTAAGTTTTCAACAATCTATGAAATTTTTGTAGTAAATCCAAAATGGCAAATATGACATTTGTACGTCTGAGCCGTAGGACCATAAAACAAGAGCTTGAAAAAACAAACAAAAACAAACATAACGTGGGAACAAGCGAAAATAGCAGCTAGAAATCGAATACGATGGAAATGTCAATTGGAAGCTCTATGCTTCCAAGAGAAGTAAGGAAAACAAAAAAAAAAAACGTCTGAGTCGATTGTTTATTCAGCACAAAAACCGATATTTACAAATGGTGGGATATTTAAGGAAGTATTTTTGTCGGCCACTGGATAACTTTACAAATAAAAGAAGATTATTGAAGCCATCAAAAACATGCAGCTTTCAAGGCACACTGTAACAAGGCAAGTTCAAATCATATAAAAAAATTTACTAATATAATAATCAGCTTAAATTGGATTTTGAAAGTTGTGATTGGTTTTCACTTCAATTTGATGAATCTACTGATAATTCCGATATATCCCAGCTGAGCATATATTTTGTACCCTTTGTATTTTCGGCTGTGTTGTTCCTTTACGTGTAATTTTTAATTGTCTACACTTTGAAGTAGACTCTAGTGTAAACAAGCAATTTAATGTAAAATATGCTGTATACAAAAAACAATGTAAACTATGATCTAAACAAAAACTATTTTTTAACATTTTATAAATAGGTACATTTTGGCTTCATACCCAATAAAAAAACTATATATATTTGAAAACACTACCACCATCATTTGGTTTTTGTGGTATTGGTATTTTACTATATTTTTCACATAAAATTAATACAATCTTACATAATTTTAAAATTCTCCAATAGAGTATTTTAAAATCTTTATTGTGTCAATTTTTCCGTTTGTCAAAAAATAGAAAACATCACGTAGGTACAAAACAAACATTAAAACAAAGTAATAATTTAATATTACCCAATTATCCAAAGTTAATACCATTTACTAATTTTGAATTTACAATTAAATATTTTATTTGTACATTGCGAAGGAAAAATGCCAGGCAGAAGTAAAAAAGCCTTTGGTGAGCTTGGTGAAGCCTTTGGTGAGCATTTTGTAATATTTGCAAAAAAAAATTACTTAATACTGCTGAAAGTCGACTTAGAGGGCATAGGTAAGTAATGTATGATACCTACAATAATAAGCAAATTTAATTTGAAAAAACTTAAAAATATTTGTAAAAACAATGTAGATACTGAAAAAATTACTATAGAACAAATGAATATGAGTGAAGATAATGCTGTTTACACAATTACGGATGAAGACGTAGCATTTAACCAACAATATCTAGAGGAAAGAGTCACAAAATCGTTATTAAATACAACAAATCGTTATTTTTATTTAATTTAAAGGTAGGTAATAAATTATTTTTAATTATATACATTGTCTACTCAATGAAGTAGACATAATTGTATTGTTTACAAAGCATTGTCGACACGTAGAAAATAACAAAGTCTACATAATGTAGTTTACGTCGCACAATACTGATTTTCGGATTCAACAGTAAAAAAACAGAACGAACTAGAGTAGCGGACATCTACAATGTTGTGAAAGACTTCGTATCCATTACTACAGATAAAATATAGCTAAACTAATTTCGGAATTATTCAGAATTGATGTTTGCGGCTTGGAATTGCAACTGGTTGAGTTGCAAAGCGACATTGCTCTGAAATCACGTGATCAACTTGATATGGAAATATATCAGCATTAAAATATATCGAAAGTGCTTATCATGGAATACATTCTTGTTTCGCATTCACAATTTTATATGAATCATCACTATCTCACATCAATTATATAAAATCAAAGTATCGTGCACGGTTAACTGATAAACATTGCTTATTCTTAGCTATTAGCAATTATGAACAAAACTACATTATTTGGAATGTTAAACTAAAAAATTAAAATTAAATAACTTACTATAGTTACATTTGTTTATACATATTTGATTTATTAATATTAAATTTCATGGACGGTCGATCGCTATTCGTTGAGAGAACAATATGTAGCTCCTAGACTTACATAGGTTGAGCATGCCTGTATTATATAATTTTCTTAAAACTACTGTATTTAGTATACATTTTTTATGTAATTGTAAATCTTAAATTAAATTTTAGTAGAAGAGCTTAATCCAATATTTGCAATTTACATTAAATTATGGTACATAAATATTATTTTACTATATTTTATTTACGTATACAATTTGTACAATTTGAACCAGAATAGTCGCCCACAAGACTATTAAAAATGAATGGTTAGTCAGTCTTGATTAATGAATTCTCATCTTTCATGATTCGTAAAAAAGAAAAATAATAAGTATGGTGGTCTTTTCAAACGAAGTTAAATATTTTTCATTATTGAATAACAATCGATAATTTTGCATAACTTAGTAATGCAAAATTTTATTCATTCAATGGACTGTAATTTTTAATTTTCTTCATATTATTAGCAGAATATTCAAATCAAAGTGATAGAATATTTTTGTAAAATATCATGCCACATGATAACGAATTCATCTCCATAATCAAAATTTCCTAAATGTTATGTTAGCTGTCGGTTATATACAACTCAAATGTATTAAACGCTAGAAGGGTAGAATTTGCGACTAAATGTGTTTCAGTTAATTAATGAGACGAAACTCGATAATAAAATTTCTTATGTTAATTTTGACCAATTGGTACAATTTTCTTCAGTCGCATCACTCATTACTAGGCATTCAATTTTCTACTGACAACATTGTAAGTTATGAATGTTATAGTTAATGAGACTGAACTATGTAATTTAATGTTAAATGAATGCCAATTTAATGAATGATTTTTTTTTTTGATTATATACAACAACACATCGATCGCAAACAGATGTAAAAATTGAAACTAAAAACATTACAATTTTAAGAGGCTGTTCCAATTCGGCCATTTCAAGCAAAAAAATTTAAACGGTTCAAATATTTATCTAAATATTTTGGGCATGCAGCTTAACAAAAAAAATACAGTGGAAATATAGTATAGTTTTATACAGCTAAGAGTGCTAGTTGTTTGGACTTTCTTTCACAATGTAAGTTATACTTTTATCTTAGATATCTATACACAATTAAATCGTATATCCAACCTAAGATGTAGTATAATTCTCAAATGTAAACTGACTGACCTAAATTTTACTAGGTTAATAATTTCGGGGGCTCATTCATTTGAAAGCCGTAAGAACTACTAAAATGTGGAACATGCCTACATTTAATATGTTCTTACAATTAGCAATTTCAAAATGAAAATGTTCAGGTTTTGTCTTCCACTAAACTTTTCCTCCACTTTCCTATTCGCCCTTTTTAAACCTACAATAACTTTATACAAAGAAATACTTGCCTAGTGTTTTTGATAAGTATTTGTAAAAACAAAGTACCAAACAAAAAATGTCTTATATTCAGGTTGGCTAATTAAATAAATCTTTTGAGTAATGTTTACGACTAGAAACAAAACAGTCTCATTAACAATAACGTTAATTAATTAGGCTCACATGTCACCTTCAAAAACGAATGTAGTAGTACATTGGAATTGGCTTGGTTTGCATATTATTATAAAATGCCATAATAATAATAATATTTCAAATAATATAAAATAAAAATATTATTTTGAAAACATCATTAGACATACCTATACAATTATAATAATAATAAAGATAATAATGTTCGGGCAAAATAAATTTTGTTTGTATATGTATGTTAAGAATTGCAAAACTACTACATTCATACATATAAATAATATTTTATATCTGCATTACCTGAATAGAAAATGTGTTTTACTCATATATTAACATCTAATATATAGGACAATGATGTTTTCGAAAACCCTCAGAGCAATATTAATATGGCAACATTTTTTTTTTAAATTGCGAGTACACACATTTTTTTTTTGAAATTGATGCCATTTTTAATATAAATTGCATTGCATTTGAAAAATAGGTATATTAAGTTTAAATTATTTTTTGTTTTTGTTTGCTTTTATTTAATTATTTAGACTGGATAGATTTCGGACCATTAAAATATTATTAAATATACTTATTAGACTTATATTTCATATTTTCATAATTATAGGTTTATCGAATTGAATTTTTGTATTGACACAATGTATACTCTTCTAAAGTAAGATTTAAATAATTAGCATTAAAGGGGGCGATAGGACTCGTTAAGTATTCTATGATTTTAGTCAAATTCGTTAAGTATTCTACGATTTCTAATCAAATTACAAAAATCTGAAATACGTATCCTACAGATATTTCCTAGCATATAGCATCCCCATAAATCTGAATTTGTCACGCTATTAGAGCAGTCGCAGATAATATGATTGATATATTACCTTGGTACACAGAACTGTCACAGATACGATAATTATTTATACTGAACAAATAGTAACCAATACCCCAATTCCGCTATTTTTTATGAACGGAAACATTTTCTTAGTATTCCACTTATAGACTTATGAATACCAACTCTCCGGAAATTTTACAGAAAATTTCCAATTATGTTTTGATTGGTTTTTATAACTCACATATGATTTTTTAATATTTCTTGTTTTATTTTAAATTAAAGTCCTGATATATGTTTTCAGAACGAATTAATACTGTTCTTACTATATCTTATAAAATACATATATTACTAAAATTACCAGATCATTAAAGTTGCATGATCTGTTATCCAACGTACAGGTTGGCAGCACTTATAATTAAGATTACGTGATATGAACATATTATTACATTTCCATATAAGTTAAAAAACAAAAAATAATTCAAAACTATGAGGTTGTCTAGATCTAACACTACTTATACCTACACTGGCGGGTTTCATAGTATTAGATGGACGAAGATGCACTTCTAACATAATATATTATTTTTTAATATTTCCATATAAGTTATGTATATAGGGCTAATCAAAATTCAAAATTCAGAGTTTGCAATCTCACACTATGCAATACCTATACTGATGGGTTCCAGAACTTGTTGGATGAAGTAAACACTTTGTCAATAGTACTACTTTGATATGTATTCAAATATCTATGTTTGGGCAGACCTAGATCAATGTAGAAATATTATAATTAACTGTGATATTGACACATTTGCAAATACCTTTTAATTAAATTTATTCTAATCTTATCTAATCGATCTACTTATATTTAAAAAAAAAAAAAAAAAAATTATTCTAAATATTTCAATTCTTATTAATAATTTAACTAAGGCGACCATCCGTCATCTTTTGTAGAGGACAGTCATCTATTTTAACTCACTGTCATCTTTAAAATTTGTGTCCTCTTTATATCATCTTTTTTTAAATCTGTCATCTTTTGTCATCTATTTTAAAAAATTACTCAATATTTTGTTTTGCTATATAGCGCTTTAGCTTTTGGACGCCAGAGAAAAGTATTATCTCAATTAATTGTGTGGAGGCAATAATTACAATCAAGTGTAATACCAATAAAAGCTGTTCTGTTTAGAATTTGCAAAGTACTATGAAAGCAAAGAAGATATTTTAAAGAAAGTCCACGAATCAGAAAAGTATAATAAACGCTAAACTAATTATAATTTTCAATAAGGTATTTGAATTTAAAAATATTTTTATTTGAATTATAAAAAAAATTCTATAGAAATAATTTAATAATTATAAATTAAGTAATTAAATTGTTTAATTTGTTTAGTTTTGTTAAAAAGTATAACATAAGGTATAATTTAAATTATTTACTTATTGCCTGAACTGAACTGAATATTTATTTTTAATTTTTATTATTTTTAACTAATTTTAGGTATTACCTAATTTTAATTTACATTTAAATGTAAAAAAAAATTAAGATATGTATGTAAACTTTTATATACAATGAACTGAAATAAATTTTTTATTTTGTTATATAAATGTCATCTTTTTTCATTTCCAATATCTGGTCGCCTTAATTTAACCGAATTATTTCTTAAAAATATCGTCAATTGACTATAAATGCTATCAACACATATTACAACTAATCAAGAAGTTTAGTAAATCATTAAAAATAAAAAAATTATGATTGCCCCCACATTAATCCACACATCAGTCACCTCTTGTGTGAGACAAAGAATCACAGTTACAAAAAGAAGTAACGATTATGAAATAAATAAAAAATGTCAATAATAAAAAATATTAATAATATATGAGTAATTAATGAACTTCTAAATCGTCAAATATTTTGATAAAAATTCAAATCCCAGACTTTTTAATCTAATCACTTTCTAAAATAAAACAACAAAAAAAAACTATCCCAGTTTAATGATTGTACAACAAATTTACTATATTTTTATCATTTAATTTTAATTTAAAAAAAAAAAAATTAATCAATTTATAATTTTTAATTAACTTTTTATTTTATATCCGATTAATAATTTCCATATATGCGATTTAAAAAATATAACAATGATATCTTAAGTCTCCAGTAAATTATTGCCATTTAAATGTTAATAAATCAAAAAAATCACAATTAAAATATATATACTTAAATAATAACAAAGGATTTCGGTAAAAATCAAATTAATTAATTAAATAATTTTCAAAAATATTCTATTATTAATTTTAATTTAAAAAAAAATCAATTGAATAAGAAATTTTTTCGATTGTTTAACAAAATGAAGGTAATTCTAATCAGTATTAAATAATGATTGTTAAGTAAGTATATATATTAGGTACAAAAAAAATTTAACAATGTTATCAATATTATGAATGAAATAAAATAATTAGGTACATAATAAATATAATTATAAATTAAAAAAAAAAAAAAACTAAAGTGTAGGTCAATTCAAATTTAAGTATTAAAATATTTTCGAAAATAATTTCGTAATAATTATTAAATGATATTCATCATTATATTTCTAATTAAATTTGATTAAATCTTGATTTTTTTTAGTGCAAAAACATTTTAAATGATGTAATGATGGAAGGTTTTGATAAAAGGCAAAAAATGTCTTTAAATTCCAATATGTTAGAAACTTTTTGAGCATTAACCCAAGTTCTATGGGTTATGATGGGCTAATGATGCTAATGAAGGTTTAAATAATAGCATATAAATAGTAGTGCAGTGCAGTGGGACACTCTGTATTTCAATATAATATATCGATGGTATAGTGCATGCTTATGCTAAGTCACGAAGTTGTAATTTTGCATGACAATGAAACAATATTTTTTTTTATTGTCTGTTCGTTTCTAACACTCTAATACCTGAAATAATTTTTTTTTTTTAACAAAATTTTGTATTTGCTGTAAAAGATTTTGTATTTAGCATAATTCAGCTAAAACCGATTTGCGGTCTTTTCTGGAAGTTGAAAAAACCACCAATCGATAGGGCACCCTCGATTTTATTAACAAACTTTTTTTTAAATTTTAAAATAATGGCTCTTTCCCCTCCTAAAAAGCTGGTATGCACGCTGTGGAACACCCGGTAAACTATAATTAGTATTTATAGATTTATCGAAACAATATGAATAATATATTTAGTATCACAATGAGCTTCTTTGATTTGTTAATCAAATTTAGTGTGTCAATTTTGATATCCGGTCGTAGCTAGCAATAAGAAGAGTCTAACAGTGGGTATAACGTTCGGATTAAGAACAATTGGTTCACTAAAAATCAAATCTAATATGTTATTTTCGAATATATAATATTTATCTAAAGTTCTATATTTTCAGTTTTTCCAAGATATAGAGTATAAAACATGTTACGTGAAAAAGTTACAGGCTAAGTGCTTTGAATTTGATTTTTCTTTTAATTTTAAAATAAGGCCGTCATTCTCCTCTTAAAAAGTTGATACGCATGCTCTGAACCACCCGGTATATATATCGGATAGAACAAGTCTGTTTGAGTATACCAACAATTCCAAATAATATAAATACCAATGTGGATTAGAATAAAATTGAAAACCCTGAACATTTTTACATTTTAGAAATTCTAACTCAACAATAACTAGCGGTATATACCGGTAAATTTTTTTTAAGCAAATCGAGGATGCTCTATCGATTGGTAATATTTTCAACTACTGGGCAGTACCTCAAATCAATTTTTTAAGACCGAAAATCGTCGAAATTGGCCGAAATCGAGATTTTTAAACGAAAAGAGGTACTTTTTTATGCAAATTCGGATTTTACGTCAACAAATAAGAAACTTTGAACTATATCATTAAACACGAGATTCAATTGACTCAACATAGCATTCTTAAGGCGACTAAGCCTTTAAACAGATTTTATGATATAAGAAGGCCGAAAAGGTTAAAACCGCACACGATTTAGTGTAGTAGAATAAAATATAGGAAGGCAGAAATACAGATTACTGTTATCCCACACAATTTCTGCTTATAAGCACATTTTAAAAGTAGTAGTTAATAATTTATTTAAATACTTAATCAAAAAAAATCAAAAAAATGTGAAGCAAAATAAGAAAAGAAATATATATATACTTGTATATATATATATTATACATATACTATAATGTAAATTCCATATATGTATATATTTAATAATTAATTTTTATTTTGTCAAATTGTTTTATTTAATTTATTTACTCCTTTCATCGCCTTCTAGTATAAATTCTTGCAATTTACAAAGACTTTATTATATAAATCTAATTCAATAGCATGAAACTACATTTCAGTACAAAATTCAAAATCTATAAAATTTTTAAAAATATAGTAATTTTCTTAAAAACATAAAAAAAAAAATAATCCAACATTAATTTACTGCAGAGCCCTCCCATATTAAAGGATTCTTAATGAATCTCATGTACTTAAATTCTTCAATTTTGATGATAAAAAAAAAAAAAAATTAAAAATTAAACTTTTATTAAGGTGAGAACAACACGTAATTTCAATACACCACTACCTATAATACTGAAAATTAATTTACAAAAAAAAAAAAAATATTTTTTAAATTCAGATTTTTATTAGATACACTCGTGTACCTATGAGATAAATATATATATATACATATACAAAACATGCTACCGGATATGGGAATTTGAATTCTTATTCTTCGAAATGAAATTATGAAATAATTTTTAAGGTAACTAACTACACATTATAATGCAAGTATGTATATAAGTACATACATACAATATCCGAGTACCTACAATATTAATATCTCGAGTCATTTTTGTATCTCCCCTATATGTGAGGATATAGTAATTTAATAAATAATTTCATTTTTGCAACTAACTAAGTATACTGCAGAGCAGTTCTTATTAAAAATGAAATTCTGAATTATTTATTAAATACTTTTTTATATATATATATACATTGCAGGTTATCTACTATCAGAAGTATATGTAAATGTAAGGATATAATTTCATGGTAAAAATGAAGAATAAATTTCTTTAAAGGATTTAAATTTAATATTTATGAAAATTTCAAAAAAAAAAATTCTTTATAACAAAAATATAATTAGGAATTGATTTCGAAAAATTGAATTTAAAATCAAATTTATTAACTGAATTTAAAATCATACAAATTGATTTATAAAATGTTGTGTAACATTGTAATGATACAATATAAATGTATATGTATGTATTACATAAACATGTTGAAAATAATATGAAATTGAAAATTTAAAAAGTAGTTTAGAATTTTGAACGATCCTCAAGATAAATGCATTTTATTTTTTATTTGAATTCAAATTTTTCTTAAAAAACAAATTAAATAATAAAAGTTTATTCTCAAAGTTTACATAAAAGAGTTCAAGTGATTGCGATTTGAAATCAGCTGATGCAGATGAAAAAATCATATTGTAATTGATATTTACTATGGGACATGAAAATATGAGAAAACACATAGACGGACGATGGACAGAAGTACTGTTAGAACCACTTTCTGATTAGCAAAGTCTTATACCACAGGTACACTAACAAGAGATGTGTAATATAGAACTTTATGTATAATTATGTAATAAGAACAAATTGTGAAAATGAACCTCTCACCAACAAAATAAGATATAATATATTAAAATAAAAATATATACAGGTGGAATAGAATAGATCAGCTCAGCAGAAAACCCACTGTTCGAATAGTAAACATACCCACAGCCAGGCCATAACAGAGGGTGGGCCATGAGTGCTATTTGGCTCAGGCCTCGAGTTGTGAAAGGGTCTCTATTGATTTTCTAATTTGGTCACAGTAGGTGCGGAAAAATTAAGTTAAAATATTATTTTGAATTAAAATTATAGTAAAAAGTTCAAGTTATTGTTATATAAAATTTTTTACTGTAGAAGGCCAATTGCATAAAAAAGAATATTTGTATTTCAATTATTAAAAATTCAACTAACTATTTCCTATTCAGTATATATATAACTGTATAACCAGAGCCTTGTTGCAATCAAGTGAATTTAATTAACAAGTGATTGCGGTGAATAAAATTTAATGTCTAAATCTCGCTGTTTTTATTTATTTATTTATTTGTAAAGGATTAATATAATGAAAAGAACATATCCGAGTAGCGCAAGCAAGTGACGACAGAAAAAAGAACAAGAAAAAGCCAAGCTAAGTCTGGCACGACTAACATAATTCTTTAATAAAAATAACTCCACGGAAAAGATTATCAATAAAGCAGTCAATCCTGAAAATGAAACTACTCATGCTATTTCACAAATGGCAAATGTTTTTGTTGACGTTGATGCTCAAATTTCGGTAGTTGGAAATATGACATCAGAGCTAATAGAAGATTCTTTGCAACCATTACAAATAATTATTGATGATGCAAATATAGGAAAAAATTACCTGTCATCTAATACACCCAATATTCAAGGAATGAAAGGAAGTAACAACTTCAATACCTGTTTTCAACGATGACGTCGCCATACTTGACAAGAAAACTATAATTCAAATGGAAGTTTTTTTGAAAATTGAACATTTTAAGATACCTGAAAACATCCCAAATGATGTTGAAAACAATAAATTCCCATATCGTCTGACGAAGAAGGTTTTAGCGAATGGAGAAATTTTCGACAGAGATTGGTTATGTTGGAGCAATTAAAAAAGTCATTGTTTTGTTTTTCTTGCTTTCTTCAGGATACGAAATTCGATGCATCAGTTCTCGGTAGCTAATCAGGATGGGATATTTTAAGAAGATGGAGGAAATTGAAAGATCGCGTACCCGATCATGAAAATTCAATTATTCATAAAATAAAATATGTCCATTGGAAATCAGCCTTTGAGTCTTTACGCAAAATTCAGACTTTTGAATTATTTTGGACTTTTCAAACTTTATCAGACGAGGAAATAAAATCGAGAGCAAAAAATATGCGCTTAAAATCACTTAGGCGGAACGCAGTTTCAGTGTGTTGAAAAGGGTTAAAAGATTTGACGGATCTGTAATGAGCTAAGAACGGTTGAATGGGCAATTCAAACACTGCACAATGATATAAATTCAGACATTGCACGAAATATTGACTTTTCAATTATTATAAAAGATTTTTCTAACACTGAAGCTCGAACAGCTTATTTGTAATTATTAATTTCATTTTGTTTAAATAAATTCAAAATAATAAAAGAACTATGTAAATTTGTCTTTTTACATAAATAAGAGGCCTCATATTTTTCATTGGCCTGGGCCCCCTCTAAGCTCTGCAAGGCCCTGCCCACCGCTATCTCTTTGATGGACCCAAAATGAACAGCTAACATTTATTTGTGTCCCATACACTCCTATCACAATTTCAGCACATATTTTGTCCTTTATAGATTGCTGTAAGAGTTGGACTTGACATTTAGATTGTATCTAGGTATATAACGGAATCTTAGCTTGGAATTGAATGAAACGGAAGCTTAGAATGGAACCCACAGGGCACAAGAAGACTAGGGGTCGCTCAAATAACATCTGGCGGAGGACCATAAAACAAGAGCTTTTAAAGACAAACAAAACGTGGGAACAAGTTAAATTAGCAGCTAGAAATCGAGTACGATGGAAATGTCAAGTGGAAGCCCTATGCTCCCAAAAGGAAAAAAAAATATATAACGGAACCAGAACCCCTCTATCACCACAGCCGCAAATAGGGTTATTGTGATTACCTGTATTAATACAACTAAGCATCTGATAAGTCAAATCAAGCGAATTTAAGAATGCCTAATTTAATGATTATAGTTAGGATATTGTTCAGTGGTATGCTGGAATGATCCCATTGATTTGACATACTCAGTCGGGATACCCCTGAAGCAATAACTAAAACCGTGACATTCCTCAGAGAATGTCACATTTTTAATAATATCAACTCGATTCTGTATGCAAAGAAAAAACAACAAAATGCCTTACAAATGAGCATAAATAAAATAATACAAACGAAAATACAAAAAATAGTAATTCTAATTTTTTAGTAGGCAATATTGAATAGTAAATATAATTAACCGTATTTTGATTAATGCTTGAAACTGAAAGACTATTGCTAATGGTAGATCTGATTGAATACACATTGTGCATATAAGATCCTAAACTCACCCAAAATTATTTTCAGTGCTTAAATGATGATACAAAAAATTCTTTCAATCAAAAATATCTTTAAAAATAATATCGTGTTCCACATTTACATTTTTAAATCGATAATAACAATGTTATGGCAATAATTTTTGTACAAAGTACACAAAATATTACACAATCTATATAGTTACATATAAGTATAATATCAATTAATTTATAACATTCGATAATATTTAATATTGTTTACATAATATTAGTAAGTGTATGTAGTAAAGTAAAGGTGGTTAATGTTTTACTATTTTATAACTAAATTATATATAGTCAAATAATAAAAATAATAAAAATAAATATCAGAAACCGTCAACGTCAAAAAAATATTCCTATATACATAAATGAGTTTCATTTCTTATAGGTTGTTGACTTTGCACAAATTTTATTAATTTTTTTTGTTTTTGGATATTTTTATAATCAAAACAATAATAATAATAATAAATATAGAGAGAAGAACGTAAAAAATAAATAAATAAAGTTTTGCTTTTTTTGAAACAAAAATATTACGACATAAAATTTACAAATTATTTATTATTTATTTTGATTTGATTATAATACACTAAAAATACATACTTTCTTTTAATTTCTCAAATCATATGAGTGAAAAATTTCATTGATTTCGCGAATTTTTAAATAATTTTTGGTAAAAAAAAAGAATAATAAAAATAAGAAGTAAAGTTAAATCCGTTTGAGCTAAAGATTAAATTCGAAATTAATTTTTTTATCTTATCTGTGATAATATTTTGCCGTGCTTATTGAAAAATTTTTATGACTCAAAAATCTAGATTTTCTGTTTTATTAGTTTTTGAATACTTGTGGCCATCTCAATTATTTAACAAATAAAACCATTTAAAAACATTAAGCAAAAAACATATCAAAATTTTAAATCAAAACACTACACAAATCAGCACATACCGTAATTCATGAGCATAGTCGCAATATATCAAATTTTACATATACATACTTATGTACTCCAGATATGCTTATGAAATATGACTTATCGCTAATTTGCTTAGAATTTTTCTTATTTCGAAAGCGATTGAAATTTTTAACGGTTAAATAAAAGATAGTAAATATATAAAGATACGCAAAAGAATTTTGATCTTATATGAAGATCAGAGTTGAGATGGGATATTTTTACAATTTTACTATTTCATATTAAAACATAATCAAGCACACACCATTAAAGAAACAAGAATTAAAAAAAAAACACATATTTAAAATATATTATAAGCCAAACCAATGCCATTTAATGTCCCATCTCAACTCTGATCTTCACACGATCAAACTACTTTTGTGTATCTTTATATATTTACTATCTTTGGTTAAATGTTATTCAACTGTATGTAATAATTAGAATGGCAATAATTCTGAAGTGAATTTTAGAATAATAATTAACAATTCTTATACATATTAAAAAAAAAAACCCAATTAATATCAACTTTAAAGCGTTTAATCTGTAACTGTACATACATTATAGACTGTGAAGAAAGTGCAATATTTGAATCTGTTTTTGTATAAATTGATCTTTAACATATCAATTTTTGTCAATATTTTTAAAACAGATATAACTTATTTGGAATTTTAGAACAAAAGGCGGCATATCATTTTGCTTTAAATATAAAAATTACTTTAAATAATAATTTTCAAACGCTTAAATAAAAACCGAATTTTAAATGAGCCTCAGGTGTAGTTATAAGTTTGTCTGTTGATTTTTAATTTAAAGCTTATTTGTATTTTTGTCCATATATACAAAAATGAGTTTCACCATCATCATCATCTTATAGCACTACAGCTCTGGGTGAGCTTATTTGACCTTCATCACTATGCTCCTCCAAAAAGGTCGATCTTGTGCCGCTTGTCTCCAATTTGGGATTTGTAATGTTTGAGGATCGTTTTTTCCCGTTGTCTGCCAATCTGCTTCTTGGTCTTCCTATACCACACCCACTATTGGGCTTTCTATTAAGCACCACTGCTTTTTTTTCGACTTTCGTGCATTTGACTTACGTGGCCAGCCCATCTTAATCTTTGGGGCTTTGCAAACCGCACAATGTCTTCATTATCGATCATACTATTGAGCTCGCTGTTGCTTGCTTTTGATTATATATTCTCCATACTGTAATCTTTTTGGAACGAGTATTTTTCGGAGAATTTTTCTTTCAAATATAAAAGAAAACGTTCACAGTCCATATATCGCAACCATACGTCACTATGGATCGTATGAGAGTTTTATATATCGTCATTTCCGCCTTTCTTGATATTAGTTTTGTTTGTAGCACCTTTCTGTTTGCATAGTAGCAATTATTTGTGGCCTGAATTCTGTTATGAATACAGTACTGCATACTATTATCACTTCTTACTGCTGGTCAGAGGTATGTAAAGCTTATAACTTCTTCAAAATTGTGCTCTCCGACTGTTATATTCTGTATAATTCTTATTTATTCATTTCTTGACAATTTTAGATATTTTGTTTTGTCTTCGTTGATTTTTAAGCCTACTTTTCTTGTCTCGGGTTCTATAGTTGTACAAATACTTCTGTAATTTTTTGCTATGATTACTATGTCATCCGCATATGCTACTATTTGGGTTGTCATATTGAATATACTGCGGCCTTTCTTTTCTAATTTTCCTATGGCGTAATGTATAATATTAAGTTGAACAATAATGCGGAGAAGGCATCTCCTTGTCGTACTCCCGTTTCTACTTTAAGTTCACGGGTTATTTGGGTTTGTATCGCAATTTTAGCTCTCGATTCATTGCATTGTCATTATGATTAGGTTTGAAAATTTATGAGGTTTTCCCAAATTTCTAAGAGCTGTTAAAATTATGTCTCTGTTTATGCTACAAATACTTGGTTGAAATCTATGAAAAGCATGTCTAAGAAAAGCATGTGAAGGTTTATGTCGTATTCATAACATTTCTCTATGCTTTGTTTCATCACGAATATCTGGTCAATTGTTAATTTTTGACTTCGGAAGTCGCATTGGTACTCTCTCAGTATTTCTTTAGCTATGTAGGCTAATCTGGAGTATATGGCTTTGGATAATAGTTTGTAAGCACAGCTTAGTAACATTATACCCCTGTAGTTTCTGCATGTCATTTTGTCTCATTTTTTGTGAATTAAACAGATTGGCTTTATATCTTTCTATGCATAAATTCACCACCTTTTTTTTTGAACCTCAGCTATTATTTTGGAACCTCATTCTTTAATTTATATATAGGTTGCGTTACTTCTTCGTATGAAAGTGTCATAATTAATGGCTCTGCTAATTGACAATTAAAATTGAGTTTTTTTTCTTTATAACAACCTCTTAAAACGTCATAGCTATATGTGGTCGTGGTCATCATATGATAATTTACTGTATCAAACCGTTTTTAAAGAAATTTGGCTGTGAACTGATAAGTCGGTGATGTGTCAAGAACTGATTTGTTATGTGAACAAAAAAAAAGAGCTAAACCTAATGCTATAGTATTGCCATATGATGGTTCGATTCAATATAAAATAATCTTGCGTTAAATAATATAAAGTATAAAATTTAATACACTAGAACCTAACAACTGAATTCTAATTTTTTTTACCAAAACAATATTATTTTTGAAAAGCCTACACAAAATACAATTTGGCTAAATATTTTTTGTTGAGTACCAAATTGTTACCCACAATATAATTTCTAACGAATTTTGAAATATTGGAAGAGGCATTTAGTTTAAAATACACAATTATTACAGAAGTAGTATAAAATTGAACTCAATGAAAAATATTTTATCGAATAAATTAAATTTCATGAAATTTGGGTTTTAACCTAAAGCCCGATATGGTGTACTGGTTATAGTCATCGAATTGCTTTACATAATAAATTACAGCACTGAACTTAATGTAAGAAAAGATATTTCTATACCTTCATATATAAGTTGCCAACATTAACATAAAACAAAAACAAAAACAGTGTTTGACATTAGTAATGTTGTCAAACGGCTTGATGATTGCGTGTGTAAAATTTTGTCTTGATCTTATTCATACAACAGATTATTCTTATAGCAAACTGCATATTACACATTCGATATTTGAAATAACTGTAATGCTTAGTTACCATTTACAGATCCAGCAAAATTTACAATTAAATTTGAATCTGAAGACAATCGGAATTTTAAGCGCGATCTGACATTAAAATTTATCTGAAAGTTATTCGACTTTTATCCGAATTTTTCTCAGACTTTTGAAATGTAATACGATTAAAACTGGCATTTTATAATTTTTTACTGATTTTAATTTGTTTGAATTTATTAATTTTGTAATGTTTTAGTAATAATTTATTATAGTTCTCTTACTAATAAAATTATAATTTTAATAGTTATACCTATGCATAAAATATATTAAATGTAATCTTTAATAAAATCTGATATAAATATTTAAAAAAATAATCTGAAATGTAAACATCATGAAATGAGACATCAGACTTTATCATAGATTTAATTGTAGATTCTGTTTGACGTCGTGTACATATATATTGTACCTATAATATTCATAACGTCTTGAATAACTTCAGAGCACACCTTATAAAAAGTAAGTATCAAATTTAAATAATTTTTTAAAAGCTTTTATTTATTTAGAATTTTTTTTACTTATTTTTATTAATCATAAACAAAGCTTTAACAATTAAAATTTAAATCTAATTATATAGAACCAGTTTTAAGTATATTGAAGTAAAAAAATAATTATATTAGAATATAATTAATAAGGTTGCAAAAAATTACTATTTGTTAGAATTTCTAACCACAAGTATATTATTATGAAAAATAAAATTTAAAAAATTTGTAATCCGGGAAGATCGGAAGTATAAAAATAATAATATAAATAATGTAAATTATTGCACAATGGTTAATTATAAATTAAAATTTTAATACACATTGTATCTTGGTATCATATCAGTTGTCAACATTTTCAATAGAAATTTTGTATACTACAGTTTAAAGCTCTTGTAGTACATAACATTTTTATATTATTTATTTATAATTTGAAGCTGAAAACATAAATATAAAGAAAATAATGTAAATTCCGAAAACACATCATATTTTAGTTCATTTCCTAAGAAATATTATATACATATCAATTAATACTCATTATAATTCTTAATCAACATTATTTTCTAAAATTTTGATTTTTAAATTTTTTCCTTAAAAACATTTTGGATATTTTAGAGCGTGCTATCTACTGAAAAATACTTGTAATCGTGACCCCAGCTGGTTTGTTGGTTAAGTTAAGAGACAATGACAACCGCAGCTATTCCATCAATGATATAATATGGGGCTGGGATTGGGCCATATGTAGGTACAAGGCTATCTCCCACAACACAATCTGGACTGTTATATATTCCTAACTTTTCCTAACAAATACAAGTATTTCTACTAATAGCTCAAAATAATAAAAAATTATCAATAAACAAAAGTACCTACATGTAAATTTTTCATTTGCACAATAAATAAAATACACTCGCCTAATTCGATTCTGGTAAAATTATTTGCTTTCTTTAACTCTCCTAATTTACTGAGTTGACAATTTAGCTCATTACAAATAGCTGATTATTTCAGATCATGCTCAACTTAGCTGATTATCTCAACAGCTTCAGCATGAAAAAGTTAGAAAATTCCAATTCTCATTCTACTTATCAGTATTAAAAAATGTATGAAAAAAATTGCGAAATATAAAAATAAATCAAAAAAAGAGATTAAAAGATAACAAAATATTTGAAATGCTTGAAATAGTCAAAATTCAAATAGGTGCATTGACATATTATTATGATTGAAATAAAAATATAATTAGACGTAATTCACTTTAAACATACACAACGGAAAATAATATAATAATACTGAACAGTACATACTAAATAGTATATTTTTTAAAAAGTGCTAATCAACGACAATTTCAATCATGAGGTACTAAATATATATTCAATTGTTTGTAAATGAGCTGCTGGTAATTAGATAAAGTCAGTCAAGTAGGTCATCTCGGTAATTGTTCTATAAAAAACAGTTTTGAAAAGTCTAAACAAATTATAACTTGGTAAATATGCATTCAATATTACTCATTGTAATTTTAGCTCTCATCTTGAATGAACACTGTTAGAGCATGAACGAAAGGTATATAAACAATAGCATACAGCAGTGCATTAATGTGGGAAACACTCTATATAATTTAGATATAATTAATAAAATACTTTGTATAATTTTGTGGGTTCATACGGTATTATTTTTAACAGGGTAAGTATATAAGCCCGACTAAAGTAAAAAAATTATAAATCTTTAGCATTGGTTTTCTGTGGTTAAGATATAGTCGGGTTTCAAATATTAAACAGATTTCATGGAAATTTTCATAATAATTTTTCATATTTGATTCAATTACTAAATCCAAGATATAAAATAATTTTATAAAAAATAAAACTCAAATAACTAAACTAAATGATGACAATACAAATTTTTATTTGAAAGATGTCAATAACGTACATATATATGTACATGCTATGTCTCTGATATTTTAAATAATGAATAAACTAATAATAAGCTAAAAATGTATGTACTTACTTACTTTAATTATCAATAATTTAAAAAAAGAAAAATCAATTAATTTATTTTAAAAACAAGTTTCTTATTCAAAAAAATTTTTGTTGAATCAGTTCTAAGTTACGATGAACAATAAGATAAAAATTTTCAATTTATATTGGAATTTTTACTAATAATTTGACATTGTGTAATTCAACTAATATATGTATACCTATTATATTAACATGATTAGATTTAGTTTTTATAGTTGAATTTTTTAAAATATTTTGTCCAGAATTTAACATCCATTAAATTAATATAAACAATTAAATTGTTTGTTAATAATTGATTTTGTTAATTCTTTTTTCTTTTATTGAATAAATGTATATTAAAATTCTGTATGTTAGCAACATTCATACAATGGGCCAAGGCCTATCTACACAAGTAGCATAGGAAAATAAATAACTGAAAGAATATAATTTTTTCGAGTTTTGTTCTAAGAAGAAATTAAAATTTTATATTTTTTAAATTGAATAGTAAAAAAAAAATATTATGTACTTTAATGTTTTATTATAGAAAAATTGATTTAAAAAATACCTTGTTATTTGAAAAAAAAAAAAATATTTATGCCTTTCAAAAAAGGTTAAAAATTTACTTCTTAAAATAAAAATAAATCTAATATCATTCAATTTCGGGGAGTTCATTTAATAATGTTTTTCTTTAATCAACAATTTTTTAAATTTTAAAATTTATTTTATGTTATATTTTTTATATAATGAAAGGTCACAAATATTTTTTTTTAAATGGCAAACTCTTTTTTAAATCAATTTTTCTATAATAAAACATTAAAGTACATATATTTTTTTTATTATTATTAATTAAATATTTCTTTTATTATTATTAATTATATTTTTCCAGTTATTTAAATTTAAAAAATCATGTTCCTACTTTTCCTATGCTACCTGTATAAATAGGGACCAAAATGAGTATCCTGCACTGCAGTGTCGTGACTTGTAATATATGTAGACTTAGCTTGGTGACTTTGAATAAATGTAGACTTAGCATCACTGCGATGAAGTTTTTTTATTTATGTGTTTCTAAAAATTTCATTCATTTCTAAATAAAAATTATTTAAAGAAAAATAAATACAGAAAATACATAAAATTTGTCTAACCCATGTAATCAAACATTTTATTTGGTATTATCTATGCATTTGTGTATGATGATCGGATACAAAAAAACACTTCCCCAAAATGTATTTGTTGGTAAAAAGGTGCGAAACGCATGCATCATTTGTAAAACCATCATTATGTTCCATTCCATCATCAAGTAGCAATTTTAACTAATTTAATCACTTCAAATGAATTTTTAACTAAACTTTAAGCAAAATTTTGAGAATAATTTTATATTTCTCTCTTTTGATTATATAAAAAAAAAAAAAAAAATCTAAATCTAGAACTTCTATCTACTTCAAGATATTTTAATTAACGATTACATTCCGGACGTAAGTAAATAAAATATAACTGAAAAAGATGTTATTAAAAGCTTTGAGTAAAACCAAAAATTATACTTCGATTAAAGAAATATGTAAATAGAAATATCGTATAACTGCAACACTTTGTATATTCTAATAAATCTAATAAATCTAATTTAATTATTTTTCTATGACGATGGAAAATTCAAATAGAGAGATATATACAAATTAAAAAAATTTAAAAAAAAAATTATTTTAACAAAAGGACAAAATGCAATTACTATACTTTGCAAAATAGACATTTGACACGGATGGCACATAATTCGACCCATTTGGCACATTTATAGCATGTTCGCATTGTGTTTAAATTACATTTGTTAACAATGGTTGAAAAAAGTGTTCGCATTATACAAATTATAGTTAAGTTTGACGTTGTGATTGTTTATCAAAATAAAAAATAAATAATGGAGCAAACAATACTTTTAAAAAAAATTGTGAAAAAAAATTTTAGTTGATTTGTAGTAGAAGTAATGCAAAAGGACAAAATGCTATAAAAAATAAAAAATAAATATTAAAAATTAAAATTTTAAAAAAAAAATTAAATCAATATTATATTCATTTGTAGAATTTACAAGAAATATCTGGAAACAAGTTTTTTCTTTAATAATTTTTGGTTTATGTCTTGTTTTTAGTTAGGCAAATATATATTTATATATATTTCTTTCGTATATTTTAGTTTTTGGTGATTATTGTTTTTTTTTTTAATTAACAAATTTACTAACAAATAATAAATAATTAATTTATTTTCTTTTATTATTTTTACAATTAATTATTTTTACTATTAATTGTCTGAAATATATCTTGTGAATATGTGGGTCTACTAGGTTTAGGTATATTTTAATTTTGTGTACATTTTGACTTGTTTGAAACTTCAAAAATATCATTGTCAGGTTGCACAAAAATAAAAAAATACGATAAAAACTACGATATAACATAAAAGCAGGGTTGTGAGCGTTAATTGAACATAATTTAAGTGTGATTTATTTTTAACTATAGTTACAAGTATGATAAGTTTTATTTGAAAAAAAAAAAACAATCGCACTTAAATTACATTTATACTATAATTAGGGACTCAATCATAGTTAGATCGAACATAGTAAATGCGAACATGTTATTAGACCAAAAAGGTATTTAAATATTTTAAAACAGTTTTTAAGTTTGTACTGTTTATATTTTTTTGCCTTCATGAAAAAAAACGATTTAAAACATGGGTTTATGGGTATAGCATCAGTCTCATATAACAAAAATATTTTTAATTATATTATTTATATTTTGCCGCTGTCAGGCATATTATTTGCAATTTTTCTAAAAAATTTAATATCTTCAAGTATAACTTGCAAAAAACAGATTTTTTTTTGGGAAACATATTTTAAACACATTTTTGTTAAATGTTCTTCTTTATATTAATAAAATAACATATATTTTTGAATTGTGTACTATAGTTACAAATTTTTTCTTATTGCACTTACACACTTACTTTCACTTTGATACTATCAATATGGTTTATTACTTTAAATAAATGTAATTATAATTGTATACAGCCTAAAAATGAGAAATATCTATAAAAGCATTTTAGGGTTGAAAATAAATAAAAAAATATACATATAAATAAATCGCTTTTTATAAAATATTTATTTTTATCATATGGATATTTTATCTTTTTTGTGAATAAAAAGGGTATTGATATAAAAAGTATTTTTGAAATACGAAATACTTCGATAAACTGTATGTAACCCGAAAATAAATTTAATTCAAAATATTGTTAAATTTTTCTATTATTAGGTATTTAATTAAAAAAAAATATTTAAATACTGGTATAAAAAATATATATGATGTATATATGATTAGTAATAAACAAAAAACAAAAAACAAAAGCACATAATTTCTAACCACAAAAATTTCAATTATAATTCAAATTCACCATATTCTTATTCAAAGTAAACAAATAATAATTTGTTATTGTTGATTTTGATTAGTTTAGGTGAAATATTGCAAGAAGTAAATTTTTACAAAAACATATACAATTAAATATTCTGTTCAGTTTACAATTCATAAATTTAACAAGTTAAGTATATTTTAATTATAATCGAATTTTCTTTCAACTAATAATTTAAATTTGATTACAAATATTGGTATTTCATAAGCAACATACTAATTTCATCTGTGATTTTGACTAAATCCCTTGTCTTATACATATTATGTATTTTTAATTATAACTCAACAAAAATACACCGAATTTATAACTGTAATATGGTTATATGTAAATATACATATACAAAATAATTATAACAGTACAGCTGTGTGTAATTGAATTCATAACAAAAATTTTTAATTTATATCTGAACTGTTATTAGAATACTTTAAAAATTAATTAAAAAAAAATAAAACAACAAATCATAAAATGTAAAGAAATGTTAAAAATCAAATTATCTTAGTTAAAGAATTAAATTGTATTAGCTAATGGTTGATAACACTATAATCCCGATGTCAATAAATTTAAAACAAAAAAAAATAATTAATTCAATTTAGTTTAAGGTACTGGCAATCTCACGGCAACGATACAATGTGAAAATCAATGGTATTAAGAAACATTAGTTAATCTAATATTTATACTAAGTAAAGTACTGTAATAAACCGTAAATAAGAGATAAATAAAATTAACTATGTATATGTATGAACCTATGGCTATATAAAAATTTGAATTTACTCACATGTTGATAGTATATAGTAGAAATTACTGTACATATTTTATTAATTGAATTATTTAAATTTTCATTGATTAAAATAAATATTTAAAACTTTTTTTCAAATTTTTTATTTATTAAATAATAAAATTTTTATATTTACTATAATTAAAAATGGAAAACAAACAAATATTAAAATGAGCTATATAAATTCTTGAAAATACCAAGCAAATTTTAAATTTAATTAATAAATTTTAAGAATTAAGAAATTAAGACACTTAATACATAACCACAATATTTCTTATATTTCAATATTTTCTTTTAATTATAATTTAATATAAATGTTTACAAAATAATTAAAATCAATACATACTACATATTTCAATTATGTTACAATTTAAATTCACTTTAAATTTTCTTTTCTTCAGACCTTTAATATATTATTTATCATTTATTTAATAAAATTCACTTCAAACTAATTTTTTTTTTTTTTTAATCTAACTTTCACATAAAAATAAAGTAATATTTCTCAAATTTACTACAAAAAAAAAACAAAAAAAAAGTTAATTTGTAAACATAAAACAATCAAATAAAAATTCAAAACAAAATTTAATCACTTTCAAAAGAATTTCCAATTTTTTTTTTTTATTATTTTTAAAACATATGTTAATTAATAAGTCAGTCTTGCTACTAAAATAAAATGCTATAAAAACAGAATACCGATAAATACTGTACAATAATAAATCATTGAAATGAAAGTGTAAGTAAAATATTAAAATGCCGCTCGCTACCGTTATATATTTATTTATATGTACAAAAATGTAATTGACTTGACAAACCGAATGCTAAAATATAACTAATTCAAGATATTATAAACCAAAACTGATGACTACTGCTTAAAATAAAATGAAATGATAATCAATTTTAAAATCAACATCAGCATCATCGTCATCATTATTATTTAACGTATAATTATCGTTACTATTCATTTAATAATATTATACAAAATAACACAAATCCAAATCAAGCAAACTTTTCCACCATAGCAAATAACTTTTTCAAATTTAGTATTACCATATGCTGTTAATTTTTGTAATAATTATGATATAAAAAATAAATGAAAATTAAATTATTAGGTATAATTCCTATCGCTATAATACTAAAAACTAATTAAATTAAGATTCATTTTTTTTATTTTAAATATTATTTAATTACATTTTATTTATTATAATAATTTAATTTTTTGAAATTTATTTATTTTTCTTTTGTATTAATTTATAATTTGTTAATTTTAAATTATACGTGTAAAATAATTTAATAAAATTAAAAATAAATAAATAAAAATAATTGTTATAATTTAAGTTTAAAGTTGCAAAATAATCTACCTAAACCTATCTTAATTGATTTGACAAGTATCTTCCAGAAAAATACTTTATGGCGTTGTATTAAGTTCTGGTAAAGTGCTATTTTGCCATTTTGACATTAGAATTCCCTCCCTACGTCATTTTAAAAATTTGAGAAGTAAATTAACTTAAATCAATATATCTTTTAAACTTAAACTACATAGACCATGAAATTTTTTTAATAAATTAAAATAAAGGTCTTGAAACTCATTTTCAAATACCGGATTGGACATCAAAATTAATTCTTAAGTACAGGGTGATTTTAGAGATACAAAAATATATATATATTTTTTAGTTTTATTTTATTTTTCTTAAATTGTTTGTTTAATAATTAATGGTATATTTTATAATCTAAAAAATGGATTTAATAATCTTTTTTATCTTTCTAAAAAAGAGTGAATAATTTTGCTATGTATTTTGGTTTCCTGAGCTTCTGAACAAATAATTCAAAAAGCGGAAAAAATGAAATATTTCATACAAATTCGTATGAAATTGAATGAATATAAATAATGTCTATGTGGATATATGTTTTTTATGAAATAACTTGTCATTGACTGATTGAAATTAAGTTGAGTAAATATAGTATTTTTCCTCTAACGTATTTTCTAATATCATTAATTTAATAAATCAGTATATGTATATTGTATTTTTCTTATTAAAACTTAGCATACAACACTGGATAACAGTATGCCCTAACCATTTCATTAAATTTTAAAACTGTTAAATTGCATAAAATGAAATAATATTGATTGTAATTATAAATTTTTAAATGAAATAAAAAGTTATTATTATTATTATTATTATTATTATTATTATCATTGATGATTTATGCAGTTTAAAAAATAAATTTATTGATTTAACTGAATTTAACCCCCAGATTTTTAAAATAACATTGTTAGCTTTAATGTCTAAATCAAGATCCGACACTTTGTAGAACCTAGTAAAATATCATAAAGGTATTTTACTGTAAAATTTAACCAATACAATTCAACCTAAAAATTTCAACCTCTATTATTATTAGGTCTTTCGGAACTTTTTTACCTAACTTAAATTTTTTTTAACTTTCAAGATATAAATTTTAATTAAAAATCTATAATTTTTTTTAATCATCACATTGAATTGAAAAAATGAATCAAAAATGACTATACTAGTAACATTCAGATGAAGCCAGTCCTTCAGTTTTGTACTCTTCGAACATTTGCATGAGCTTAATTTTTCTTTCTTGTTAAATAAATAATAAATAAATTGTAAAACCCGAAATTAAAGCACTTTTGATTGATTTTTTCACATACATTTTCTTTATTGTTTAAAAAAAAAATTAATTTAAAATAATATTATGTCAACATTTAAAATTAACTGATTGTATAAAATTTTAATTGTTATTGTTGAATATTAAAATAAATTGATTCCATCATGACTTAAAATAAATGTCTTTAAAAAGTTTAAAAGGTTTAAAAAAATTTTTTTTTTATAATGCAAAAAACAATATTTTTTTAAAGGAATCAACACTATTAAATGAATCGACTATCACTACTCATATCGCAAATAAGATAAAAAAAATAAAAAATAGTAAAAAATGAATTGAGTACAGAACAAATACAACATTTTTGATACAGAATTTTGATACAAATTTTGATGTAAAGTTCTGGTGATAACATTCAATAAGATTTGACTTTTATTTTTGCAAAAATTTGCTATAAAGCTATTTTGTTGTTGTTCTGCTGTTGTTGTAAAGCAATTTTTCAATAAAACAAAAAATATAAGTTTCATCAAAGTTTTAAAAAAATAGCTATATAAAAAATATCAAATAAATTATAAATTATAATTAACTAATCAATTTCTAAAATAAAAAAAAATACTCATAACCTAAAAATCAATTAATATTTGACATATAAAAATTTGTGCAAGTTTGTGTAATTTTTGTACATATTTACTTTGTTTACAAGTGAGATTATTTTCACTATTCTCACAGAGTTTTTCTTTATATATTAAATTTTCTTCTCATTTTAAAATGTTTGCAAATAAAAGTAAACATACAGACCTAATATTTAAGTTAGTTAACATCAGATAGATCAAAAATATGTATTAAAATGTTAAAAATAATTAAAACATGAGTTGTTGATTAAAGGCCGATAATTGACAAGATCAATATACAATATTTTAAAAAATAAAAACAATATATAAATAAACAATACAGTACCTATCATTCACTACCTTAAAAAAGTTAAATCAAATATTTTTAAAATTCACATTATATATTTATATATTTTTTCTTTAAAGTTCGATTCCATATAAAACTTCACTTTTGTACTTGTTAATAAAATTTTATATTATATCAATTTAGTGCTGCATTTAAATATGTAGTTAACTTTGTACTTCTTTTTACAAACTTTATATTACTCTTTATCATTATATTTATTTTTATTTTTTATTTATAATTTTTTATCAATTTCTTTTTATAGCATACCTATTATAAACATTTTTTTAGATACTCAATTTTGTTTTATGATACTTTTAAAATATAAAAATGCAATTTAATGATTTATTTTTGTATATATTTCGAATTTATATTAGCGATTTTCTGTAATAGCCAATTATTCAAAAATATGATGTGAATGCGTTATAATTTTAAAAAAATTCAATTTTAGATTTGATTTTTATAACTATAGGTATAATTTATGTTAATTAAACAAAATATATAATTTTATAAAATCTAATTGTAACTAATTATTGTTAAAATCAAAATTCGCTTCGAATTTAATTTTTCATTTAATTTAATTTTAATTTTGATTTTGTTTTAATAATCTCGTGAGGTGAAACTAATTCATTAAACTATATTCAACTTCAACATCTCATTCACGAGAATATTTATTTTTATTTTCTCTTTTCACAACACAAAATTATTGTAAATAAAATACATTTTGGTTTTTGTATGTATATATGCATCTATTATATATATATATATATCTACTTATAAATAATTATTTGTTTTTTTTTTGCAATTTTACTTTTATTGCTAGGTAAATTTTTAAAATAGCTCAGTAAATAGCTAAAAAGTAGATTGAAAATATTTTATGGGTAACAACATAAAGACTGTAGTAATTCGAAATTTTATTAATTTACTACATTTTTGTTAGTAGTTATGATATAATGCTAGTCATTATTATATATAAATAAAGACAGTTATAATAACCGTTGACTACTACAACAATTTTCTTAATTACATTAATATGAGTAACAGTATTAAAGATAAAATAAAGTGAAACAAATAAATTGATAAGTCTTCAGTTATTTATTGTAGATTGAATTGTGTTTTTGTGTTTAATTAACTAAATAAAGTGTAATAAAATTTATACTTTGTATTTAAGAAAAAAATTTACGTTCCTGAATTATGTAACAAGTTTTCTGACAATTATTTCTGGGTTACTACAATTTTCAGCTTTTTATAAATTTTCCCAATGTTCCTCTGTTATCAAAAGTGCTTATCAAAAATGCACTAAAATGTAATATACTTTTATCAATGGAATTTTATCAATTATGTTTTGCCAAAACGACGTAACAGCAATCAACGACATAACTGATTAATCAATTACACATCAGTTAAGTCCGAGAACAGACATCGGGAAAGTTAAAAATTTCATAATTCATTAATTTCTGCATTTTTACATTAATTTTAAAACATATTCAATAAAAATATAATATGAAGGTATTCGGTTTTTTAAATAAAAACCTATATTTCTTTATTTTGTTTAACTGCGACTTAAATGTAAAAAAATCCGGAAATTCCAAGTATAAAATTTGTTTTAGTTATCTTCCAATTGCACGAAAAAAATTACATACTCGTACATAATTCGAAATAATTGTATCAACAATTTTAAATCATGTTACTCAAAATTATACAATTCAGTAACTTCTAATGTATACTGGTGATAATGTTGTATATTATCCTGGAGTAATGTTAAACTACAATGTTTTCATACAAAGTAAATCAATTATACTATTATATATTGAAAAATTTAGATTTGAGGTGAATAAGTGTTCAAAAAGTTGTTACGAGAAAATTTTAAAAAAATGTCTATTAATTGTTAAACTTTATTATTAAAATTTAAAGTCCAAACACAAATTTCGACCATTAACTTTTTTTTAAGTTATAACTATATCTGCAATGCGATCTGACCTGGTATATAATTTTTTTCTAAAAGTTTATGAGTATAATTTAACTTAAACTTTTCAGATTAAATTTTAAAACACAAATTGATCCGTACTTAAAACTATTTCTTGATTACATATGCCATCATTGGTAAAATACTCTACATCCGGTTTGTCTATAATACTTCTCTTCAGACAAATTTAACGATTTTAACGGGTGTCCTTATAGTCAAGGTATAGGTTCTCTAAGTTGTTTTTTTCATATAATTTTGATTTAGAATTTAAAATTTTTATTTAATAATATGTATTTGTATCTGTGACATATTGTTACGGTAAATCTATGAAATTCAGAGTTATATACATAATATGATATTGTAATTATATGAAAATGTATAATTACGAAAAAAAACTCCATGATATTAATTACAATGCATACTGAATAATCAAGGCTTTCGATAATTTTGAGTAATTTGGAATGATTTGGCTAAACGGAATCTGATTCTATTGTAAAAAATCTAATAAATCTAAATAAAATATAATATTTTTTTATATTCTGGAATATAGTGTGCAACTACTGTTGGATAAAATGGGAATATTTACTTCTTGCAGGATATTATATACCTATTGAATATATTTCATTTACATTTACAAAAAAATCACAATTATTTTTTGCAAAATAATTTCAAATTATTTACATTGACTAACCGACTTTGTAATTAGGTACAATTACCTGTAAATGTAATTAATTTTTCATATTTATATATATAATATTATTCCTGCATTTCACAGATTTACATTATAGTGATGTATACTGTACATAGATAAGGTACAATTAATAAACCTATCCGTTCACAATAAATATCCTAGCATATAAATATTTTTTATCGTACTCACAAACTTTAATATTTTAAGATATTAATTAATTTTATTAAAATAATTAAGCTAATCAAAATTTAGAATAAAATCAATTAAATGAACCCGATCAAAAAAATATACAACCAGCTTTGAGAAAGATTTAGAATATATTCCATAATAGAATTTAAATTTAAAAATTTAAAATTTTTACTACAAATAAATACTCGAGTCCAATACCAGCCTATTGAGATAAAGATACAGCCAGCTGGAGTAAGTATTAAAGTTTCTAATGTAATCAAATATTAAAATTTGAGACTTTGAAACTTTGTTATTTAAATAAAAATTTGATATCAGAATTAACAAGATAAAATTTATTTAAAATGGTACAAGCTTAAGGAATTATTAAAATATAATTAAGTAATAAACTGGGGTGGCATTATGTAACTTTGTTTCAAATATTTCGGTCGAAACAAAATGTTGTCGAAACTAAATTAGGATCACATTACGAAATTTGAAACGTTAATTTATTTTGAAACACTCGAAAAAAAAGTGAAACACTTTACATAATTCCATTTCAGCTAAATTCGACCTATTAAACCAATCCTATTTATATGATGAGTAAGCCTAATTGAAAGTAATAAACTATTTTATATCCTCCAGGTGATAAACAACAGATTATTTTAAATACATATACATACAAATACACACAATATGCGAATATTTACTTGAATATCGGCCCCAAACTACAAACAAAAATAAATAGCTACATCTTAACAACTATATATATAAATATTTATATTTTTAATCTATTAAGTATGGAGTAAGTAAGAAATTTGCAAATCACTAAATAAATTCCTGGCAAATAAAATTTATTATGCAATTGAAAAATTAAATGAATGAATTATTTTTAAACTTCTCCATGCCTCTCATTTTTCAATCTAATCTAGGTTGTTATTCACATGGCATTTAAATTAAAAATAAATTCATTTCTATTAAAAATATTTCTTACAATAATAATATATCTACAATTAGTATAGGTATGTATTTGTAAAATATTTTATAGCTATGCATTTACATATGCATACATGCATGGAAAAATTAAATTTTTGTGTAAAATTATAACCAAGTTATGCGTGTAGCATCTAAAATCAGTTATTAAAAATTTACTAACATTGATACCAGTTTTTTAAGAGTGAGATAAAAACGAATTGAGTAAACAAACAAATAAAAAAAAACAACAATTATTAAGCTCAGGTAGACCTGTTAAACAGGGTTTTAAAAAATACAAGAATAATATTGTATTACATTACTCATGTTCATCACTCACAAAAACAACAACAGTTTATTATCATTATTAATATGAAGGAATTTCTCTGATATAAATACTTATTTTCATTGAGTTGAAGAAGCTTCTCAGAGTAAAATTTTATTCAATCAAAAAAATGTAATCTAATTGGAATTTTTTGGTCGTTGAGTAAATAAATATTTAAATAAGTATAGCTATGTAAATCATTAATTTATAATTTAGTAAAATTAACTAAGCCTATTGTAATATACACTATTGCAACTTGAAGTAATAATGAAGGTTATTTATTTATCGTTGATAAAACTCTTTAAGTTAAATACCGTACCACCAATACAAACGATAAAATTAAAAAAAAAATTAAGTAGAAATTTAAAAACATTTTCAATTAATTTTGTAGCATGCAATTAGAGAAAATAATTTAGGATTGCGAAAATATATTTATTTTATGCTCTAGATTTACATTTAAAAAATATAAAGTTAATTGCAAATTTGTTATTAAAACTAACTTTAACAGGCAGCTTTTAAAAAATAAGTACATACTTTAAATTTATTAAGAAATTTTTAACGGTAGATATAAGAGAACCTTGTAAATTATTATTTTTGATCAGTTAACAAATAAAAAATTATAAATCAATTAATGAAAAACGAATTATTGTAACGAATATTAGAAATTAAAATTACTATGTACAAACATTGCCTTGTAGATTGTTTAACAGGCTGTATATTGTTAATTTTTCGTTTCGCTACAATTGTGTTTCATTTGACGAAAAATAGTTGAGCGAAGCGAATTTCGTTGGTAGTCGGTGGTCGGTGGTCGCAATTGTGTTTACCGCTTAAATTCCATTCAAAACATTTCACACACATAGCTTGCTGTATTCAATTAAGTTTAATTTGACAAAACAAACATAATACACATTAAACTTATTGAACACAGCAAGCAAAAAATAATATATCGGAAAAAATTAATGTTCAATTGTTATTGTAATTTTAGACGAAAATAATACGAAATGTAATGTCCGGAAAATTTTTTTAATATGGAAGCCTGATACAGTGTACAAAGCAATGATACAAAATGCATTCTTGTAATTTGTTTATATAGATATTAGTTCTGTTATCGTATATTCCCTGTAAAACTTTGCCAATCAGAAAAAAATAACAAAAATAGGAGGTATAATAAAGTATGAATCACTTTGTCAAATTGCCAAAACTTTCAACTGTCAAACCACCACATGAGAAAAGTAAAAAAACATAACCTATAAACTATAATAATAAAAAAATAATAACAACATTTTATGAGCAATGCGTTAACTATAAACTACATATGTCATAACATTGACATACGTGATATTCCGTATGCCCATGCTTATGTAAAAGAACTCGTAGATTTCTGCTATTGTTGCTGTCAGATTATTGAAAAATTTGATGGCCGAAATTGAAATTATTGGCAAAAAAAATAAAATAAATTTGTATTATTATTCTAGGGGTCAATCATGAAATTCTACTGGGGAAAAAGTCAATTTTTGCTATCATGAAAGTTTAGTGGGTTGTTCTAAATCAACTGGGTTGACAATTTCAGGTCAACCACAATTTTGTTGTTGACTTTAAAGAATTAAGAATATTTTTTGTTTTTTTTTTTTATTCTATAAAATTTATTACTTAATTAGATAATTAAAAAAATATAGCAACAAAAGGCGAGCTTACTTTTTTATAAGTAAAAAATCAAATCACCATTCATAATATTAAAATATAACGAACTCAATCTAATCATATGTGTTTGACAACAAAATGCTGCCTGGAATGGCAACATTTTTATAGTCAAGTCAATTTTATTCAGTAGACTTTCAGTATTGCGTGACTTATTTTTGTTGATTTTTTTTATTAGAAAAAAGTCTAATGTCATTAGACTTTCATGATTGACCCCCTAATGTCAATGCAACAACAACATTATTTGTATAATTTATAATTTTTTTTATTTTATCAATATTAGATCCGACAATTATGTTGTTAACAACAATTTCCTTGCACTTTGTGCATAAAAAAATTAAAAACATTTTGACAATAACATACTTATATTCCCAGAATAGAATTCAAACGTCAAAAATTAACCAGAAATTTTAAATTTTGGTAGATTCGCTTACATCTTACCGAAATCACCCCTCACCAACAAATTGGATTGGTGGATTTCTACAACTTTTCTACCACGTATTTCAATTCATTTATTTCCTTCAATATACTTCAATATATTTCTACCACGTATGAAAATGCAGTATATGGAAAATATATATAAATTCCCACAATCGACATATTAATTTGAATCTGACAGTTCGTTAAATTATGGTTAAGCATAGAATTATTATATTATAAATTCCATTGAAATCGAATTCAACATATTATGTAAATTCTTTTTGTTGTTGTTTTTCTAAGAATTATTTTCTTATGTAACTATGTCATTATGGGTCGACATATGCTTTGACAAATATCTATGTAAGCTTCGTTAGGCGATTTGACATTTATATAATATGTAGTTCCATATCATTATAGTTAGTACAATGCCTCTTTATCTTCTAGCCTGGCCTCTGAGAGGACAATTTTAAAAATGGGATCTTATTTTCATATAAATTTGGTCTTCCGTATAGGGATATTATTTTACTATATGAATAACCCGTTATTTTTCATTTTATTTTATTTTAAAAAAATATTCAATATTTTTATCTAAATTAAATTAGTAAAATTTACAAAAAATACAAAAACGTTTTCATTCATAATTTTCAATTTAAAAATAAAAAATTTTATTAGCCGACGTGGAACCTACTTCTATCAAGTTCTAATGAACACTTGAAAATAAAACTGGTGGATACAGTAAAATTTTTGAGACGAAATTAAAACAGCATGTAAATTGTTGTTGTTTACTTTTTTTTTATCTGTACAAAACCTTTGATGGTGTTTGTATATAATTTTTGGTATTAAATTTTTCAAAATATTTTTTTTTTGTGTTAGTTGTGTTTTTTTCCCAAATTTTATTTTTATAAAAAAAAATTTATAAATATAAAAAAAAATCGTAATTGATATATTCCGGAAAAATCATCGTGTAACTTGGCTAGAAGATATAGAGGCATTGGTTAGTATAATAAATTTTTACGAGAGAATGTTGCTAATGTATTGTGAATTTTCGTTTTACACTCATTTTTACAATCACAAATCAGTACACGAAGAGATATCTTCCAAAAACTTGCTACATAGTTTTCATAAGTTTTAATATACTTATCGTACGCGAACGGAATTAGTATGTAGTATTACTATAAGTAAATTTTATAATATTTTTAAGTTATATCCTATCCTAGATTACATAACTTTGATTTGTTTGCAGAATGATTTATGATTAATTAGTGAAACATACCTAGATAGAGTTTTAAATATTTATTTTTATAGCAATATAACTTTACAACATAAACTGCAATGTTACCTACTACACGTTGAATCCCTTAACCAAAGTAAATCTATGTAATATGTAAATGTTTGTTTCTAAAATATTTATCTTTACATTATTCACCTATTATAGGTATTATACGTATATTTGCAATTAGTATATATAAAATCATTTATCTCCCAAACGGTAATTGAAGATTTTCAGTTTTTTCAGGCGATATCTAAAAAAGAAATTAAAGCTTGATTGTTTGCATGGTTGAAAGCCACTACGCTTTTATTTATTTATGTATTTAACAGTAGATCTACAGATTAATCTGCAGGCCAAGTACAGGTCCTTTTCCCTTTCGGAATGTGGGCCTTACTACGCTTTTATTTTTAATAAAATTTTAATGAATTTTTGTTATTATTATTATATCATAGTTTATCTGTATATTAACATGCAAGCAAGCTTAAAGGTTTTTTTTCATTTTCTGCAATCTGGATATGGGCCAATTGATTTTAATGGAGTTGCCATATTTTTTATAGCTGTAGTTATAAGGTATAATATTACTAGATATGAATCATTTTTTTTTAATGAAGAAAATGAAATTCTGCAAAATGTCTTTAAGTTCTAATATTTCCGAAAGCGTTGGGGTTGATGCAATAGCATATAACAGTGCACTCATAAAATCAACACCATAAATATATCTAAAATAGTTATGTTTGACATGTTTTTATTTTTCTTCTATACGTTATCAAACATATATATTCTCTACTAACCTCGTAAGTCTAGTTCTAACCAGACCCTGGTAGTTGCACAGAATATATGTTTAATATCTTACTTTGTTTCGGGGCCATTATAGATGAGACTGACAAACCCCAGCTACTTTAAATGCTTATTGCAAAATATTTTTAAAAAATTATAAAAGTGTCTAGCTTTTAATTAAAATTTTTTTTTTTAAATAACTAACAAAATAATAATATATAACCACATTTATGTAACAGTGGGTCCAACAACAAAAACTTGTAAATACATACCTTTAAATAATATAAAACTACAAAATTGTAAAAAAAAAAGTTGCTAAAATATTACAAAAAATAAAAATAAACTAATTATGTTAAAGGCGAAAACAAGCTGGGTGGCACAATTTACACAAATATGGCCATAATAATAAAAAATTTTGGGTTCTAAATTCAACCACGGAGTAGTAGACAGACCATAGGGTGAACAGAAGTTAGATAAATGATCCATTTTCGGAATTGAACCTCTTTCATATCTTGAATTTAATAGTCATTTCTGCAACCATAAATATATATTATAGTGTATCTCCACATTAGAGTTTGTATAAAGTGAGTTTGTACTCACAATAAACGATGAAATTAGTTTAATCTGATCATCTATCCAATGAACGAATATGTTTGTCAAATATATGAGCTTATGATTTTGTCATTTATGTCTCAGAAAATTTCGAGTAATCAACCAGTTAGCAACATTTTATAATATAATATTTATTTTATCATAATATGATATTGAGCAGTACCGTTTTAGAGAAATATTATGATAATGAGCAGTCATTTCTCAAGAAAAAATCGCTGTGGAACCTTGGCGCATGCTTCTACAGCTTCGCAGATTGTATTAAACCATATATTGGATTTGGGAGTGCAGTATGTTGTAGTATCGAGTGAAACATTAAAATAACAGAATTGGAATCTACCCTATAAGCCCCTGCTCAGTAAATTTTGATGATGATTCTGATGAATTTTGATGAAGATTTTGATGATGTTTTGATAAATTATTAAATTTAAATGCAATTTTATTAAATTTAAAACATAAATTTTTAAATTTAATTTTTAAACTTCTCTTAAATAATTATTTGTAAATTACGAAAATATTTCAAGGATTCCACTTCAACCAAAAAAAAAACGGATTTTCCTCACTAGACTACACATTGTTAATATTCTTTCAAATTTCATACAATTATTTAAATCAAATTATAACTATTCTAATATCCTTAATCATAAATACTATAACTGTATTATTTGTAAATTCATATATAATTCAAATATATAAATTAAAATATATATATACTCAAACATTTAATAATTTCTTATTTAAAAATGTTATACTTAATTTTTAAACACAATATATTTGACACAATCATTTTCTACAAATTGAATGTCCTGTTTATACTATGTGTATATATATATATATAAATATACATATATAATCACAATTTTCCTATCAATTTAAAGACTCATAAGAAAACTGCACAACTTCTTAAAATAAACAACTTTCAAAGAAAATATTCAAACTTAATAATAATAAAACAAAAAATATATATAAACACAGGACGACAATTCAAAACATTTCACTATAAAGTAAAAAAAAAAAAAACAAAAAAAACAAAAAAAAAAAATAAAAAAAAAAGCATAAAGGAAAAAAAGAGGAAATAAAAAATATGAAAAATTCCTTTAGTATATGGATGTATAAGATTGCGTGACGGAAAAGCAACGTTAGATAAGATTAGACCGGACATTCAAGTGGCACATGACTTTGCTTCCTAATCCTAATTATTGTTTTGTTAATGTCTGTTGTTGAGTGATTTTTCTTTTCATTATTATTTATTTTTCTTTTGTTTTGTTTTTGTGCTGTTTTATTTTTAAGTATTTATTTTCTTTAAATAAAAACAGTTTGATTTAGAAAACATAAAAATTAAACATTTTTCCTTACTATAAGGTATACTAGTTTTATACTACTAAGCGCATATAAATAATGTAATTTGTGATTTTATGCAATTGATAGCAAATCCAAATATAGACACAAAATCTTTTGAGGCAAAGATAGGTAAAATAAAATTTAAAATTATATTAGATTAGAGACCCGACACGTCTTGTACTTTAATTTGAGGTGAGAAGTGATTGAAGAAGTCGAAATAAACATAAGAATGTATGAAAAAAATTGTATTTATATCATTTAGAACTATTTTAATTTATTTTACATATAATCTCATTGTTACTAACAAATTTAGTGATAAAAAACAAAAATAGTTTTAACAAAGTATAACTGTTTAAAAATGTTTGACATTAGCATGATGATAGGGGTTGTGTAACGGAACATTATCTTATTGGTAAATATGACAGAAGAATATAATAATGACAGTACCTGTAGAGATGGGAAAGAGGATGAAACAGTCCTTTTATATACGCCAGCCCTATCCTATATTATGAAAAGTAAACCCGTCTAGGAGACGTCGTTCAGGACTCACTAAATGATTGTAAATTTAAGTTTTGTAACTAGATCAGATTATAAATTTCGGGAGATATCTGTCCCCTATATATAACCGCAGCCGCAAATGGGCTTATCGTGATTAAATTTTGTAATTATATTTAAATAAATATTATTTGTAAGTGTTTGATTTAAGATTATAAATAAGCCTATAAATAAAAAAATTTTAAATTCTAAAATCTGGCATATGAAGAATTACAGCCTAACAAACCTAATTTACTTAGGAGTCATTATTAAAGTATACTCTCATTTTATAATATTTTTTTTAACATATTTTTAACGAAATTTCAAATCAATTATACATATACATAAATATATCGTATTTATATATATACAATTAAATTGAAAACATTTTTCGTCCTTTTTTTTCTAAAATGAGCATAACTATATAATTTTATTTTATTTTTTCTATTTTTATTATTGTTTTTATTATTATTTTTATTTTTTATAAAATACCTTAACAATACCATTTTCATTTTGAAATGATTATTGTTTAGTTATGGTTAACCATTTTTCTATTTCTTTGATAGAAAATTATATTCTATATGATAATATACATATATACATATTTGTATATTGTTCATTTACGTTTATTTACTGGGTGTTATATAAAGTGAAAATACAGCTATAAAGTTAAGAAACTGATAATTAAATTGTATTGTCCTTTATTTTTTTTTATTATTATTTTTTATTTTATATTTTTCTTTTGTTTTTTGTGTTTTTTTTGTTTGTTTTCGTTTTTGTTGTTTTTTTTTTTGCAAATGAGTTAAATTGTATTATATTGTGTCTAATGATGAATTGTGAACGTCATAGTATATAATCGTAAATTAAAACAATATAATATAATATATAAACAATGCGATATTATACACAAAACTACATGATATATGTATGTATGTGTGAATAATAACATCAAGACAATTTTGATTAAAATGATGACATTTCAATTTATATTAATGTGATTGTGTAGAATCATGAGAGTTATATAGTAAAGGATATCTTAGAGAAAAAAATAACAGATAGATATTAAATAATATATATATATATATATATATATATATATATATATATATATAAACAAGGACATTTTCTTTGAAATGATGATAACAGTATAATTTTCTTTTTAAAATGAATACATTACATACATACATACATCACATATATACATTGAAATTATTGTTAGATTTTTAATCACAGGAAAATTTGTAGACATTTTATGGTTTTAACACTTTGACGCTAATGATGAGTATATATATATATGTATATATAATTTTTAACGAATCATTTTTTTTTTTAATTAACAAGGGATGACGGTATATAGCTTATAACCAAATCTATCCAAATCTTACCAATTTTATACATCAATCTAATGGATTTGTTTCAATATTATTTATTTATCTTAATTTCAATTTGTCAATTATTATGTTTTTTTATTTTTCGGATTTGTTACTAAATTTTTCCATAAACATTTTATTTTCATAGCTCATAGTTTATATTTTTGATTTTTTTTTTAATAAAATAATAGTAATACTTTTCTTACATTTTCACTGGTATTCGCATGATCACACCGCAGTTTTTCATTTTATATATATTCCAAGACTATGGATGAACGCAGAGACCTAGCATACAAAATCACTGATTTTACTAATCGGAAGGTCCCGGGCTAAAATTCGAATAATGGGAACTATACCATATCGGTCGGCATTTGAAGATCTACTTTTATTAACTATTAGTGAAAGATCCGTCTGAAAAATTTTTTATCGCTATTTGAAGGATTATACTGCGGTCTAAGTGTAAAATTTTCAAGATTTGTTTGCACGTAGAGATATGAAATTATAATTTAATTGAAAAAATTTGTTTTTTAATCATTATTATTTCATATTAAACAAATTTATAACTACACATATTGCTTCAGTAGATAGATAGTCTAACTTGGTTAGACTAACAAGTTCCATTACGGCAGTAGATTAAAGGTGTATGAGATAAAATTTTGAAGTTACTTTAACGTGGAAATAAGACTTATTTATTGGTTACCCTCATGAATTGATAGTTTAAATGGGCTACAATTTTTTTTTGTTTTTTTTTATTTATTTTTGTTAAACCTCCAAAAATATGCTTTTAATATTCAATTCAACAACAAAGCATTCAATTTTGTAACATAGCATTTCCATTGAACTATATTTGGTCCCAGTTATTTCATTTTCTATCTCATTTCTAACTAAAATTATCCAAATTAGTTGAGAAAATGTCCCTACACTTCTTTTCCAATTCCAGAGAGTGCCGGGTAATTATACCTACTGACCTTCTAAATGTATTTCCAATCTAGTTTACATTTCTACCTTTAAATTCAAACTGTTATTAAATTTTGCTCGCAAGATACCATTAGATTGCTCTGATATATTTATTGTTCTTTTGGATCACAAAAAGCTCATTTGCAGTGATGTAGGGGCCAGATCCTCTCCACAAAATACTTAATGTAATATAATCTAATTTTCCTACTGGTCTTTAAAATTTTGTTCCCAATCTATTTGTATTTACGCCTTTTAGATCTGAACTACCGTTGTTTTTTGATCGTAGTAGAGTTCCACTTTTTTAATTGTTAAAAGCGAAACTACCATTATAGATAAAACCTCTTGAGGCACCTATTTATGAATATACTTATTCTTCTTTATTTCACGAGCCACATTTCACTTGCATTAGAGCAAAAACGGACTTGATAATACATTCGTTAAATACCTTGACATCGTAAATGTCTCAGCACAAAGTTAAATAGAACGTTCACATGATCTTAAATGTTTACGAAAGCTCACAAAAGTTTGAAACATTGTTTACATGATCACAATTATTATTGACCATGTCTCCACGACCGGTTTGACAGGTATTTGGGCTTATAAAATTTTTTAAAAACCCAATGTTGTACAGTGTAAATAAACTCTGTATGTTCAATCTGCTTGATCACAAATGAATTAAAACACAATGTCTTAGAAAGCTCTTATTACACAATGTTGCCAACTGATTTTACGGATAAAATTGACAACTTAGTTTTTTTACATTGTATAAGGTTGAAGTTTTTTTTAAGACATTTACGATGTCACCGATATTCTAACTTTATAGAGTCTGTGGACTAAACACAAGTGAGTGTCTGCCAATATTTCTCTACTATAAAATTGATATTTCAAAGTTGTTTAGCTTGCGGTAATTAGTACAAACCATCGCAGGTTTATTAATTGATGACTTCAATTATGAAACGCATTTTTATCGCTTTTTTTTTGTAGTTTAATTTTTTACATATTTTACTATTTTTATCGCTTTCCAAATGTGTTTATTAAATAATTAGAGCATCGAGATATTTCAGGATTATTTAATTTGACAATTTTTAAGCTTTTTGGTTACAATGAGGTTAAAACAGATTAGTGGGCTTTAGTGGGTTTGGTTCTCATTCTATTAAGACGAATATTTGGTTATGGGTTTTAATGTTCTTCCAGGGTTACTTCCTACCCTCCGAGAAAATAAAAAAAATAAAAACTTGTAATCTAAACACTCTCTATTTTAACCGCTTCCAATTCTATTTTTTCACCATTTTTAATGTCACAGTTTTTCTATTTATTTTGCTCATAACTTGATATTTACAGTTTTATAAATTTAGAAAACATTATTAAATATATAAAAGTATATAATATGTATTTTGTACAAATTCAAGCATTAACAAAATAAAAGATATTAAAAAATAATTAATTACAAAAATTTAAAAAAAAAATATATATAATTATGACCATTTCTAATTTGATTTAAATATTTAAGAAATTGTATTTAGTTCAACAATCCCATTAAAAATTATAATTAGAAAAAAAAAAAACAAAAATGTAATATAACCTAAATGATTCATTATTTTATTATCAACCATCACCATAACCTAACATTTCCCATAACTAATTCATTTTCAGCTTAATATAAAAACAAAAGATCATACATATTGTTTTGCAGCAGTATGTTCTGAATAAAAATTTTGCAAAAATATCCTTACAGGATATCATGAACCTACAACAATAAAAAAAAAAAAAAAAAATTTATTTGAAACTGCGCCGCTAACATAATCTAATACATACTTACACATATGTATATAAATATGAATTATATAATATCCTTGTTACACATAAATTACACAAACAACAATTGGAATACATTGTAATGTGATATAATGCAACTGCAATAATATTCAATAATATAATGTAATCGTAATATTTGCGTGATTTAATAAAAAAGAGGAAATTTTTATTATTTTTTTATTTTTATTATTATTATTTTTTTGTTTTTTTTTTATTATTATTTTCTATTTTAAATTTATGAAATTCTTTTAAAAATGTAATGAGGGCAGAAATATTTTTATGAGTCTAGAAAATATATAAATGACCATGACATTTTTTTATGAGGATTAAATTTTTCTTTACCAAAAAACAATTAAAACAAAAAAAAGAATCTTTCAAAAAATTTTTATTATACGTTTACTGTCGTTTAAATTTCTTAAATATTAGGTATTAAGTATTAAAGTTTCTTTTTTCTTGTTTTTTTTTTTTTATTATTATTATTTTGGTTTTGCATATAATATCCTTCTTTGAATTTGTTATTTTGCATGTACACATAAGTAAAATTCTTAGGCATAACAGCCACATATTATTACTTGAAGTCCTTGTTAAATATTTTCTATTTTAATGTGTTTTGTCATGTTCTCTTGAAGGTAATGAAGGTAAAAAATAGTTTGCTTTTTTTTTTGTTTTTTTTTTTTCGTGTTTAATATAAAAATCGATATTTCTTTATAGGCAAAATAAATGAGAATTATTATTACATTTCATGTTTTATATTTACAAGTTAAGTTATAACAGATTTTAAATGAAAAAAAAAAAAATATTAAGTACTTTGTATCTAAATAGATTTAACTGATAGATATATAGATAAAAATTGATTTTGAAAAATAAAATTTTTTAATTTCTATGTATTGAGTGAAATAATAATTACATTATTGTTTTTTTTTTTGTTGTTTTACATATTTTGTTCTGGTACTTTCTACTAAAAGAATAAATTAAAATGTTTTATTATAAAAGTTAAGTATATAAACACGGGTGACTTGGTAGATCTATACAAAGTTTAAAAAAAAAATGTGTATAAGATTTAAATTTAAATATATAACGGTGGTGGTCTGGCCCCTCTTTCACCGCACCCGCAAATTGGCTTATTGTAATTCCCCGTATTAATGCAATCAAGGATGTGAGTACATAAGAATGCCTGATTTAATAATCATATAAAGTTGCGCACGTTCATCCAATTCCAAAAAAAGGTGACAAATCCCACGAACTATAGACCTACAGGTATTGTTTCGATTCTCTCCAAAGTTATGGAAAGTATAATTAATGAAAAACTTTCGAAAATTCTTGAAAGCAAAAGCATAATCTCAGATAGACAATATGGTTTTAGATCGTACCGGTCTACCGGTGACATGATGCCTTGCCTTTGGGAAAAGCTCAATATCACCTTACATAATTCTGGTGAGGCTGATATTGTTGCTTTAGATATCTCGAAAGCTTTTAATCGAGTATGGCACGCAGCTTTAATAGCCAAATGTCAAACTATTGATTTAGTGTCTGTATTTTCTAAATGGATTGAAGGTTTCCTTTTTTTCCTCTTAGTAGACGGCTTCACGTCTGAAAAACTTAATATAAATGCTGGTGTTCCGCAAGGATCTGTTATGATAATACTCTGGTGCCATCCTTCGATTTTCTCCGTAAATCTAATGCTACAACTAGCGAAGTTGACAATAGAAGACAGATAATGGTTAACATGATTAGTCACTGACTAAAACTGCTGACTGGGGGGGAAAAAAACAGAGTTCATTTTAACTCGCCTAAAACTCATAACTGTCTTATTTCACGCAACTTCCAGGATATCAATCTAATCTCTCCTTCCAAGGTGTTACTTTTCAAAACATGGATAGTCTAAATATTTTAGGCATGCGCGAGAAGCAAAAAAATATTTTTGATATCGCGAAAGGAGCTGCCAAGTGTTTGGAACTCCTTAATATCTGCAAAATCATTTATACGTCCCAAAATGAAATATAACTCACATATTTGGGCTGGTGCTTCCATTACAACTTTAGGCTACCTTGACCGCATTCATTATCACGCCATTCATTGGCGACCCAAATCTTAAAAATAACTTCATCCCTAACTTCTCTTGGACATCGACATGTAGTCAGAGCTCCTTCTCTCTTTTATAGATACTTCGTAGGTGTGAACACATGCTCAGCAGAAATTAAAGCGCTGCTTCGTCCTCTTAAACAATTCCAACGCGAAACAAGCCACAAATGCTCACTCCTACACTGTGGAATTCCCAAGATTGCATAAAGTAGGTTATGGAAGTTCACTCATAGTTCGCACTTCAAGAATGTGGAATCATATTCCTCCCAATATGTTTCCACATTTAACTTACAATTTGTAAAAGTTTAAAGAAAATATTAATACTTTTATTCTCCAACTTCCTATTACTAATCTATCTCCCTTTTTTCTTCCTAATTTATCCTATTTATCGCTTTGAATTTACGGAGCTGTTGTGCAATAGATTCTTATTGTTCTGCACATATTCTGCACAAGTAGTTTTTGGTATTAAAGCCAGTTTTATTAACATGCTTCTTTACAATGGTAGTGATAGTGAGTGGCCAGTAATTATCCCTTTCATGATATGTGTATCTATTTCCTATTGAAACTTTAGAAGAACTTTAGTTTTCTTGAACGAGTGTTTTGGCATGAGAAATTCTAAATCTTTTGTTCCAGCCAAATTTTGATCTGAATTTTAGCGCTGAGGGGAAATCTCACAAAATGGATCTAGTCCTATGCCTATGAAAGACACAGCCAATACTGTACTCGGTGAGCAATCTGCATCTTACAATGACAGAATGTCCTGATAGTAACAGTTTTGTGACTATATTTCTTTTCACAATGGGTCTTAAGCACTTCTACATAATCCTGTATATGTACACGTGACTGAAACTTCATAGAAAATCTATGAAAACTTCGGTACAAAGACTTTTCAAAGCTGTAAATTTTTCTCTAGTTACTATTGAAATAAATTTAATGCATTCAGTATAAAATTTCACTTAGAGTTTTGTTGTGAATAATGAATTTTACATCGGTATTGGTTTTTCCTTGGTTTTAACTTTTTATTCAACTTTTAAATTACAAATCAATTTATTTAAAAAAAAATTTAAAAAAAAACCAAACTATCAAAAAATTATCTACTATTTTTAATTAAAACTAAAAAAAAAAATTCTTCAAATTCCATAAATAAAATTACTATCAATTCGATTTTGCTTTACCAACTTACTCTTAATCTGCAATAATATTGGTTAAATTCATATCTCTTTTCCCAAACCGCTTCTTATATTTTAATTGCAAACGTTGTTCAATACCTTTTGATATTGTAAGGCATTTAATGGGCATTGGCTATAAAATACCTATATCTATATTTACCATACCGCATACTGTACAGTCTGCACCACATTCATACTATGTTGATTATAATATTATAAGAGTGAAGAAATAAAAATTAATTCAAATATTTATTGTTATTAAAAATGTGTTCCTACAACGTCAACGTGATCCTATAACTACTTATTCTCAAATTTCTTTATCATAACTCATTTTTTGTCCGTCACAAAAACATTCCTAAATTTTTTGCTATTTGAGATAAACTATGAATAGTTTCATAATTCTGTTAAGTTCGGTTTATCATGGAGTTATGATCTTTTACGGCTTGGGATTGAGCTGAGGTACACCTTGTATAGCGAAGTAGTAGCTGTAATATTATAACTTTTTAAAGGATTTGTAATTTTATCTGTTTCAATTGAAGAGTTGTTCATCAAAGAATTTTCTTTGTGATTAATACTGATTACTTTATCATGGTGATTAAAAAGATCCTGTTAATAATTTTATATTATTTGTTGGGGAAAATGTTTCATCATTTGATGGTTTGAGTGTAATTGACAGTGAACATCATGTGAACAATTTTTAGAATTGAATACTGGATGCCATTGTTTAATTTTATCTACGAAAACTATGGTCTACGTAATTTTTCTTTATCGTAGATCTGTGGTAGAGCGAAAAATTGAACTAATATTTCATATGCCAAAATATATGAGCTGAATGAAATTAACCTAGTGTTTGTAGATCTGAAGAGTCATTATAGACATTATAGAGTATATTTACAAGGTAGAGAAATGGGTAAAAAAAACTGTCTGATATAGAACTGATATAGATATTAACGGTAGAGCTCTCACGAGTATTTATATATGTATTTTATATATCATTAAAAGACTAGCTATCTTGTGCATATTTGAATAGAAATAAAAAAATATATGAGTATATAACTCCTTTTAATTTTATTCTAACAAATATCATTTTCCAATGTCCAATACATTATATATATCAATGTGTAAAATAATCAGGTAATCCAATGTCCCTGATATAATACCATCGAAATTATTTATAACCCACGATGCACGTTTAAACTGCAATCTTTACCGTTGTGCACTCTAACGATATTCAACACGTGAAGCACGATGGCAACATATTTTTTAGAATAAATAATTTTCTGCAATCGCTAATGAAATTGGAAATGTCACAACTCCATCAGTACAGTGCAGCTGCACCATTTCCTATATAGTAGTTCATTCATTTAGCTTATTTCCCAAACCTGCACTAGTCCAAACTGTATAATTGTGTAATCGTGTACACTTTAAAACCCAGTGTTAGACTAAACTATAAAAAAAAAATTAAACTGAGAATCAAAGCTAGAATTATGCTCATTTGAATAAAGATCATTTTTGAATTAGAATTTTTATTCTATTTAGCTTATTTCCCAAACCTGCACTAGTCCAAACTGTATAATCGTGTATAAAAGTACACTTTAAAACCCAGTGTTAGACTAAACTATAAAAAAAAATTTAAACTGAGAATTAAAGCTAGAACATTAGCTCGTTTAAATAAAGAACATTTTTTTATTAGAATGTGCATCAATCATTTAACATTGTGTTGAACATTCTGTTATAATGTGTATATTGCCAAATGCTTTAAAATTGTACCATGATAATATGTTATCAATTAAAAATTTCATATTATCCAATTAAAAACTAAATTTATCAAATTAAAAACAAAAAAAAAAAAAAAAGACATCTGTTACCCGCTTTCAATTATTTATTTCAAATTTTACTAATTATTATTCAACATACAACATAATAACACACATATTTGTACTATACAAACATAGAGTAGGTACACAGACAAAATAAATGCAATTAAATTCAAATTCAAGTGTGTAAAAATAATAATTTAATTTTAAATATTTTTTTATTAAAATTTTATATTCTAAAAAAATTATTTAATTAATTATTAAATATACATAAATTAAAAATGTGAAAAATTTCTTCTATTTAAAAAATTTTCAAATTCCCGGCCAAATTACAACAAAATTATTTCCAGACAATATTTTTTCTTTTTGTTTGTTATTTTTATTTTTTTCATTTTATAAATCTTTTTACAAAAAAGCAAACGAAGAGAAATTTTTTTTTTATTTTTTTTTTTTGTTCTTTCGAAAAACGTCATTAGATTATTAAGTTGTACCCTTGCATACCAACATACCGAAAAAACAAAAAGATACATTCCACTATACAAATTTATTAAACATATATATATATGTATGTATGTATGTACATAGAAAAGGTGGATATTTTTATTGAAATTCTAACACATTAATTCTAAAAACAACAATCTAATAATAAAAAAAAACACAACAAAAAAATACAAAAATAACGAAAGATATCCGTTGACATTCATTATAACAAAACAAAAAAAAAAAAAAACAAAAATTTAAAAAAACGAAATAAAACTAGAAATTTATTCGGAAAAATTAAATCGAGAATCCTTTCGGAAAATCAAAAATTTATGTTAAATACATTATTATACACACACGCATACATACATGTTTGTATAATATCATGTATATACTATGCATATTATATTTAGAAAAAAAACTATTTCATTGTATTTGTGGTAAAAAAAAAAAAAAGTTGTTTAAATGTATTCGAAAATTTTCAAGACTTTTTAACGAAAATTTCATGTATATTTAAAATATTTTTCGTTCAGTATCTTTTTCTACTGTACAATATTTTCGTTATTATCCTATTTTTTTTTTTTTATTTCCTATGTATGTAACATTTTAGAGTATACGTAATATTCTATTTAATTTTTCTTCTTCTATTTTCATTTTTATATTTTCTTTTTTTTTCATTTTTTCTCTCTTAGGAAAATCATTATCCTGACAGCTGAAAGCTTTGTTACATTTTTTTTTTTTATTACTCCTTCATTTTTTTATTTTTTTTTTTACTGTCGGTTTAGCCAAATATTTGAAATCATAACATTTTATTTTTTTTCAACAAATAATGTTTGTATGAATGTGAATATATATTTGCATGTGTTTTGAAATTATTATATATATATATTTTATGGAAATGTATATAAATGGATGGATATAGAACTAAAATAACATGTTTGTTTGTATATATATGAAAAATTATAACAATTTAAAAAGTAAAACGCATGCGTCACGCCCAGCTAATTATGCAAAATAAATGTTTTGCACACATAAAAAAAAACGAAAATAACAACAACAAATCAAAAAAGGAAAAACAAGAAAAGTAAAAAGCACAAAATAAAAAAAAATATAAAAAACTGAATAAAACAACAAAACTTTTGCTAAGTACAAAGGTAAAAAAAAAAAAAATAATAACAATAAAAAAAGAATAATAATAAAAATCCTGCTCCTTGAACGAAAGTTAAATAAAAATATTTTATATTGTATCCAGAGCTACTCATAATATATTTACATATATTTGTATATCAAGGTGTTTATGTTTGTTTGCATGTGTATTGTAATGCACATGTTTATTATACACGTTTGTATCTGATATGAGAAAATCTCACTTAAGTTTTTTTTTTTTTTTACTTTATTTGATTTTTTTATTGTTTTTTCGTTTTTTTTTTTTGTTGTTTCTGCTTTGATACGGCTTCTGTTTTTGTTAAAGAAGAGTCTTTAATGGATGATAAATATCTTCTCTATATGTATATATGTACATATATAATATTATAAGAGTGTCTATGGGTACACTATTTAGCTAAAAATGTTTAATAAATTTATGAAATTTTTTTATTTTTTGTTTTTAGAAGTTTTAGATGGTACACATACTTGTATAAGCATTTTGATATAGATTTGAGAGTTACCACCTATATTGCAATCATTTTAATTATCATTTTAATTTTGAGAATTTTTATTTTTTTTTATTTTTATTGGTTATCACCTTTTAAATTGGAATCATTAGAAAGTAGATAGTGATTGTTGAATATTACTTACTAACTTAGATCTTAGACATTAGTTATGTTAATGTATGCTCCGCTTGGTTAACGTAGTATTGTTGGATCACAAATCGGATTTTATAGTTAAGTCAATATTTGCTCGAATTGTTTAATGTGTAGTATTGTTGGACCAAATTCAATTTTATAGTTGTGTCAATATTTGCTCGACTTGCTTAACGTAATAATATAGTACCAAATTCAATTTTATAGTTGTGTCAATGTTTGCTCGACTTGATTAACGTAGTATTGTTTGTCCAAATTAAATTTTATAGTTATGTGAATATATGCTCTATTTGATTAACGTATAGTATTATTAGATCACAAATTTGATTTTATAGATATATTAGAAGGATATGACACATTGGTGGAAGATCTAAAATCACTACTTTCAACTCTTCTATCGTGGAAATTAAAGTATAAATGCCTATCACTACATCGTCGGAAATATAGGAATTATATTCAAATTTATAAAAATTCGCTTTATGGTTAGAATGTTCAAAATTGTGAATTCAATGCATTATAAGCATTCCAAAGAACATTTTTAATGTATTTCGTCACCATCATCAGTGAGGCATAGATAAAATTTTAAATAACTTTAAATTATATTTATAAACAAAAACAAGTAGTTTAAGGTACAATTTAATTAATTCCACTGATTTTATATCTGTAAAGTAAAATTTAATTATCCCATTATCAGACAATCCATTTTCTATCATTCTTTCAAAAAATATCATACAGTCTTCATTTATTGTCCACTGCTGATCATCTTATGTTATCGTTCGCACACATTTTATTTTTTATATGTATATCCTCAGCTCAACAGATTATGATGTATGATACTTCGTAAGGTATAATTTAAATTTAATTTACAACTTAAGCCAAAGCAATGGGTATCAGTAGAGTGTTATTGTCTCTACAAAATCTGGGAATTTTATATTTTTATAAAAATATTGTGTCAAAAATTTTCAAATACATTCAATTTTCTGAAATCGTTAATATGCGGTTAAAAATTTGACAGATCTATGCATTATGTCAGATAAATTTTTAGTTCAACCATTAATCACTAAACTAAAGTATCTAAGAAAATTTAATCATATTCAACTTGTAGTAATAGAAGTATATAAGTATACCTATATAATGTATAGTATCCAATATTGCTAAACTAAGTCATAAAAACTCATAAAACCCACAACTGCTTATCTTTCAACTTATTCTAAAAATTCCGTTAAATTTTTGTCTATACTTTGCCATCATTATAAAATTTGCGATTTTTCTGATGTGTGAATTTCGAATTCTGATGTGTGAACATTGATCTTCTCAACGATGTTTTCCCATTCTGGTTATTTCGTAGCGCACGTACACATTTGTGGGTATCGCATTCTTAGTTATCCACGCATTTCAGTCTTTTTTTTGGATGGATTATAGTTGGGGCATCCCACAAACGACATCAATGGGGAGGTACGGCGAAGAATAACCCTTGCAAGCCGTTGTTGCTTCGGTTTGTCAAAACATCTCGGGTCAAAGTTCCTATCTCGAAACACCAAAGTACAAATCTACAAAGCCCTCATACTCCCGGTTTTGCTTTAAGGATCAGAATCATGGACACTGCCGAAGGCAAGGAAGCATGCACTTGGTGTCTTCGAGAAGATAATTCTTCGTCGGAGATATGGTCCTGAAAACGACGATGGGGTCTTGAGGAGAAGATATAATGCCGAACTCTATGAGCTGTACAATGAGGTGGATGTAGTCACAAAAATTAAAGTCAAGATACTATACAGTGGCTCGGACACCTAGAACGGATGGTAGGAAATGCTCCAGCCAAGAGAATCTTCGAATCCAAACCCGAAAGTACAAAACGTCGAGACAGACGAAGCCTTCGTTGGTGAATCGAAATATTAGCGGATTTAAAACAATTTCGCATCTTTAACTGGAGAGAATTAGCCCGTGACCGGCAAAAATGGTGGACGTTGGTGAGTCAGGCCCACGAGCTATATGGTCTGTTGTCCACCTAATTAAGTAAGTATAGTTGGGGAAGCTAATAACTATGTTGTGCTTGTTCCTAGTTCATTTTGGTATCGTAGCCACTAGATAAGCTTTTGCAAATCAATAGATATCTTTACTGTCAATTGTTGTTAACCGTTCTCAAAACAATCGCAGTTTTTGCGATTATATTTTTTTTTTTTAAATATGAAAAACTGATTAAACAATAATTTTATATATGTCCAAATTTCTTTGTATGCCTCGACAATAAAATTTTGTTTGCAAAGATAGCAGCTACTTCTTCAATGCTTGGATTCTACATTGTATGCAGATTGCAATATAGTAATAACTTAAGTTTGTTACACCTTTAAAATTATATTAAAATTGTTTCGTCCTCTTCTTTATCTTTACAGGTTCTGCTACTCCTAATTATAATGTAGCAAGTTTATGTGACATTTCTAGCTTTCTTCATGCCATATAATAAATACCTTATTGCTACTTCATAATAATTAATTCATTTTCTTTTGAAATTACCGAAATGGTATAATATAGGTAGGTAGGTAGGTATGTAACCTCGTCTAAATAATAACTATGTAACACAAAAGTTGTGAAATCGAGTTCCCTCTTGAGATATGAATATTTTCATGGAATTTTTTTTTAACTGGTTCAAAGTTGATTTGTTAATTCTAAAAAAAAAAAAATAAAGTGAAAATATAGGTACTATTTGAGAATACTCCTGATGGTATATACTCAGAATAGTTAAGGTGTTTTATATGTAAATTATTTGTAGAAGTAGATTAATTAAAAATATTAATAAATATATGTGCATAATTTTCTTATAATCCTTTTTTTTTCTTATGCTTTTTTACTATCGTTCATTGCCACTATCAAAAACGAAAAGATTTGCTTTTCTAATCTATTTCAGTCAACTTCAAAATTTTCAATGTCATATATATATAATATGTGTCATATCATATTATATACAGCATAACAATTCAAAATTTTGTGCAATTCTCTTTTGAAGTTTTAAATTAGGTCATGATATTATCTTTGAGTCAACTCAATGGTATTGTCAAGTAATAATATTGTCATTCTTTAAATTGCCGCTCATCATTTGAAATTTATGCACAAACGTGTTTTATTTATTTTATTTTTTTTTTGTTTTTTTTGAATAAATTGAATACAACTAATTACATAATAAACTGGAATAGGTTAGTGAAGGTGTTTTTGTATTATAAATTTATAACACCTTCAAGGTTCAAGACTAATACTGATATTAAGAATATTTTAAAGATTAAAGAAAAAAAATTTAAACTGGTAAAGGGGTTGAATAATTTGACCAGTGTTGGTCGGATATAATTACAAGGTGATGTGTCATATCCTTCTCGACCCCGAACAGCTCCGTTACGGGTTATATCTTACCAATAATATAGATTATAATTCCCAAGTTTAGTTTGGGATTATCACTACAAGTGAACGGTTAAAATATACCACACAAAAATTTAAAGCTTTAATGTCCATAAAAAATTTATGGGTGTTTATATCCCTCCAACAATAATACATGACATATCACAAAACAAATTTAACGGTTTACGGTCCACTAAAAATTGAGGGGATTATGTCCCATCAACGATAGTAAACAATATCAAAAAAAGCATTTAGCCGTTTATGAACAACCAAAATTTGATTTTTTTTACCGTGCGCATATGATCAAAAATTTTCTGGAAAAAACTATCTACAATCCTTTTAGCTTCTGGGGAAAAAAGAATAAGTCTCATATCTCAGATGGTAATATATTTTTGTTCTTGTTTTGTTCTTTTAATTCAACTAAATTTCTATAGATTATACACCGGGAGGTGTGTCCACCTTTTACGGAACCGACATACGTCAAATTTCATTTAACAAAATCAAAATTTAGCAAAAGCAACGTTCGCTCATAAATATTTAACAAATAAACACTTAACAAACATATTTTAAAGTTTAATTCAAAACAGGGTATGTATTCTCGTTTTTCCAGAATATTTTTATGTTTTATTAAATAGTTTGTACTATATATAAAAGACCTAACTAAGGAAAATATAAACAAAATCCAAGTGAGTTTAAACCAGTCAGCCAGAACAGCAATATCATGACAAACATATCGGCACTAAATACAGAAGCTGGGTTTTTCAATTTTCAAGGAAGTAAGGAAAATAATTAGCAAAGGCTATCTTACGTGGAAACACCCATTACACATATTGGTCACAGCAACTATTCACGAAGAGTTGAGAAGCCCAAAAACAACGACACTAGCTACAGCAATAAAAAAATACATTAATAAAAAAATTGGGCTAGAACGCCCAAAACGCCCCTTAAAAAAATAGAAACACAACCCATATGGACTGATTGTAGAAAGTGGTTATATGACAGCCTAGCTGCTCACAACAGAAATGTTTCTGAATGGCAACTCTACAAGAAACTCAAACTAAAAAAGACGCTTCCAAAAGTAAAGAAGGCATGGGAATAGCAATAACCACCCAGGAAAAACCAATAAAAATCGCTACGTTACTCTTAGTGTGCCCAGCGGAAGATAGAGCTATGTGGGAACAAAAACAAACACGAACAACAAAGCCCAAGCTACCCAGACGGAATAGACATACGGAATAAGATAAAACCCAATTAAGGGAAAATTCAGTTGGAATAGATACCAGAACACGTCGGAGTAATAGGCAACGAGACTGCCGGTAGATAGGCTAAAACAGGTACACGTAGTCTACTCAGAGCAATCATTCCTAATGCTTACTCAATGGCAAAAATAATAATAGCAGAGTTAATATCCAAAATGAAATAAAGACACTGTATAGCCAAACAAACGTCTTTAGCAAAGCACATTAGACGCTGGGTGACGCAGCAGGCAGAGTGCCTGGCTTTCAACCGAAAGGTTCCAGGTTCGATCCGTTCCTAATTAAGGACGAAAAAGTGACTCTACATAAGTTACTTTCAAGAACATAAAAAAAAACATTGCCCGAATGCCTCAACAACTAACTTATACAAGTCTAACAGAGAGCTAGGGGTCAAATTAATTAGAGCCAGAGTGGAATGCCCGTTAGCTACGCACAAATATCTATTTGCAACCTAAGTGCAACCACTGCGATCGTCCGCTAAGTGTTAAGCACATTATATCTGGTATGTCTGGAAACCAAAAACTGGTGGCAGTACAACAACATCAATCCATTAGCAACACTTGCCAGCAACGAAAAATAAAACATAAGAAAAACTGAAAATCTACTATAATAATTTGAAGTATGGGGAAATATGTAGTCTAACAATACTAACCCTAGAATTAAAAAAAAAATAAATAAAAAATAAAAGTAAACACTAATAGAATAAATAAAAATGTAATGATGTATCATAAGACATATCATAAGATAAAGGGCCCAAAAATTAGTTGTATATATTTGATAGTATAGAATCGATATTAGGTTGTTCTCTTTGATTTTTAATGTCCTCTCAAAATCCAATTTCTAATCAATTTTACAAAAATAATTTTCGAATTTGTTTATATGTATTGAAATTTGTATATATACTTTTTTCATTCAAATTCAAAATTTTGTCAAACAATTTATTTGAAGAAATGTTGAATTTGAATGAAGAAAGTATATATATATATATACATAATATATTTGTTTAAGTAAAAAAACTATATAATCAGTTTCAGGTGGTTAAACCAAAAACAACGTAAAAATCATCCAACGATTTCAGAATAAATTTGGTAAATGCTGCATGATTCGTACCAAATCTAAGTAATTGAAAATGATTTACACATTTCCTCAATTCACAATGAATTAACAAAATACACCAATAACTACAACAACAGATTGGTGGATTGATTTCAACCAACAAATATTTTAATCCACACGCTGATGAACACGTCTAGAACTAGAAGACTCAAATACTGAACTGAAAATACTTTAAGATGAAATTAATTACGTAGTGTGCAGGCTGCACCATTGGGTGTACTACTTCAAGACAAAATCTAAACAGAAAAAAATATTTAATTATTGTATTTTAGTATATAGATTGTAAATAAAATGAAAAAAAACAAAGTTTCGGATTTCATAATTTCATTTATACACCTTGGATAGGTAGATAGGTAGGTAGGTAGGTAGAAATGAGCATTTCAGTGGCTTCGAGAAAACCAATTAGCATATAATAGTGCTTTTTTGATGCCACGACGCGATTGACTTATTTATTGTTGTTGGTTGTTTTCTTGATGGGCCTACTCTCCTACTACCACTCTCAGTATTAGAGCAAACCTGTACGATTCAGAAAATAGATAAGAACACCAATTTTTCTTCCTGAAATAATTCCGAAAAACAATTAATACAAATTCTAATGCATTATTGAAACCAAATAAACCCTGAATAATTGAAGTTGGTCTTATGAGCATTTGGTAAGCTACTCACTCTTTTAGAATATTTTTTGCGGTATTCATTTTATCTATATATAACTGTAAGCTAAACAAAAATTGTGTAATAAATAATTTTCCAAATATATAAAAAAAAAAAATTGTATAAAAATTTTTTCTCTTACTTCAGTTTGTTTTTTAGGTTAAAATTATTTTAGTTTTTTTATTTGTAACTTAATTTAAAAAAAACCAAAAACAAAAACTTACTTAGGAAAAAAAACTACCGAAATTTAATATAGCCTTAAAGGAGATTGTAGTCTCCTAGGCATTTCAAATAAATAAATTAAAAATATTTTAGTTAGTTTTTTATCTTAAATGTAATTGTAAGAGTTCATACAATATATATACACATATGTATATATATATATATATATATATATATACTATAATATATGTTATGTAAGTACTTAAGTATATATACATATTATTATTATAATTTATTTATATTTTATTTGTTGAAATTTCTTTTATGGCTTTCAAATAGTAAAAAATATATTTAAATTGCATATTTATAGGAATCTTAAGGATTTATTTAATTTCATTTCAAAGTTATTATATCTAGATATTTGATTTTAAAATCTTTATTAAATTTTCAAAATAATTGTATCTGTTGTAATTGAAAAAGTTTGAATTAATAATAATATAGTAAAGTTTTAATTAAAACAAAATAGTGAATAATTTACAAATATCTCGACCTATACAAGCACATTTTGTTAATAATTATTGTATATTTTTATATATATGTTTTTAAAGCTTTTTTTTATTATGTTTTAGAAAAACTTTACGTAAAATGATGTTTTTTTTTTTTTGGAAGATAGTTAAATAAAAAAGTTTTATTTATTACAAATACATTTAAAATAAATTTACTAATGATTTTTAAAATTAAAAAATGCATTTATTGGTATTTTTTTTCTACTCACAGTTAAAGTTATACAAAAAAAAACATAAAAAATTATATAGATATTATAGTAGATAAATTATTAGATTGGATCGGTTTAATAAATTAGTGCATGTTGAGTACCAATCCATAATCATATTTAAAGCAGATGTAAAGCAGATAATATTTTGAAAAACTGTAAAGCTGCAACTACAAAATAAATTTGTTAGAAATTGTACAAGCTAATGAATTTATCCGAAATGAAAAAATTTTGGAATACTTTTAGTTACATATATACAATCAATTACTTCCTACAAATATAATCAGAGTTTCTAATCGCAATCAGACCTGACAGTAATGGAACATCTGTACAGATTGAACAGAAAAAATGTTTGCAATTTATTATGATTGAAAAAAAGTCTATACATTAGCACGGTAGTAGGAATTATAACTACTGTGTTATTGGTATAATCATACTGGAAGGCTGGAAGTAGTGTCAAGAGATTTCGGTAAAGCCTGTAAAGAGGAAAAATATATAAAATTTACGTGTATTTTTCTTGATCTTAATTAACCTGATATCTAATTTAAACGGTCTTCAATTTCATATTCATTCACTGGAAGATCTTGTGTGTACTATACTATAACAATAATTTCAACCTATGTATCTCTATGATGATCTCTATGTATCTCTACTACGTACCTATCTCTATGATCAAATTAGTTACACTAAATTTAAAATCTAGTTGACTGCATAAATAATAAAATAGTTATTAAAAATTTTGATATCTTCTGTAGGCGAGTGGTCAAGGTATTCGCTCATAAAATGGAATAACCAAAAGAGTATGGATTCAAATTCTATCTATAATTATAATTGACAAGCATTTAAGGACCTGTGCAGTAGACACCTCTTCATTTTATTTCGCTTCTATTTAATGAACTCCTAATATATAAATAAGTTGTATATAAAAGAATAATGCGCACACAGTTAAAAAATTTTTACTCATATGGTTTTATTATTCCCCAAATACATGCATATATGAGTTCTTATTAAAATAAAAAACAAAAGCAAGCAAATCAGTTATTATTATTAGTTAGATACAATGAAACTTTAAATTTGGCTTCAACTTGAATTATAATTACTCAACAGGGGCCCCTAGTATGTTTCTAATTCACTTTTATAATTCTATTTACTTTGTCTTGTTTGTTATCTTGTCAGATATTTATATTTTTGTCAAGGAGTAAATTAAAATACATAGTATGTACAAAATATGTATGGCACTTTATTTCTATTCCAAGGCAAAAATTAAATCTGTTTCAACCACATTTATTGAGTATATGGAATAATAAAGCATAACTATTAACGTTCCAATTTATAATAAAAAAAAATGCATAATATCCATACCACAAACAGGACTCAAATCGAAAATTTTCGACTTTTTTGTTAATATAGTCAGATCAGTATAACCAGTGTCCAGTACACCATGTTGGTTGGTAAGCTTAAAGCAATCTAATACTGTTTAAATCTAAAAATAAGATAAAGTCTATAAATATTATGACTATTAACAATAAAACACATGTTACAAAGCTTCTGAGATTTATTTGATAGTACTTGACATTGAAAAAACACATTAATCATAAATTCTCTTTAATTGTTTTGACCTAGCGACAAATGTAGAGTTACGTAGTCAGGACGATATACAGTTGATAATTGACATGTTAAAAATTTATATTCTTGATATGAAAACACATGAGACATTTACGAATTTGCTCGGATAATAAGTAATGGTCTAGTTCATAATATGTAAAGGGATCCGGATTGCCATCCTCCTTCAAACTCAATAACTAACTAGTTCAACAGAGATCAATATAATACTGCCATCTTGAGCCTATATAAGTTTTTCTAGCATTTTTATTATTTGAAGTTTTACAGTGACATCAATCAGTATAAGTACAAGTAATGTATATAATAGGCATACAAAGAAAAAAAAATAATTATATAACTACACTAATGATAGTATTTTATTGTTTTCAACGGTAGACGGAATATATTTATTGTATAATAACAGTTTTATAAACAGTATTTAAACAAAAACCAAAATCAAAAAATTGCGTTCAATTGGTGAATTAACGAAACTAATACCATATGGAAAAAATTTTGAAAGACTATCTGGTCACACACAACGGCAACAAGAACGAAAACTATAAAGCAAAAAACAAACATATTTTTGTTGCTGGCATTTTATTGAGCATGATCCGTATCACAATCTGCAATATTTTTCAAATTAAACTGTAACCCAGTTAGATCAGATAATAAAGAAGAATAGATCTAATTTCAGAATATTAATATGGTTTATCACAAAACAAGATCCATTCAACAAACATCTTGTTCAAATACAGACAAATGCAGATACCTACCTTGTCCACTTATTTTTAATGCGAGAGAAAAATATTAATATTTTCAGGTATACATATTTCGTTCTGCATATATCAATATCGTCCTGATTCAAAACTTTTTTGATTCAGAGAGCTTTGGATGCAGACTTCTATTACAGAAATTGGCATAACCAGAATAACAGCATTCCCGAAGGACATATACCAACAAATTTTAAGGAATTACATGAGAAGCTATAATAGATTTAAAAAGGTTTCCCCACTTTCATCAAAAACAATATCCTTATTAAAATAACGTTCAAAAAAGCTGGCCGGCCACCTTGATACTTATTATTTTATTTATTTTTTTATTATTTAAACATCCTTTATCTAATAAGTTTTTACTTATTAATATAAAAATTCACACATATGATTTTTATATAATATTGTAGTTTAAGTATGTTTATATGCATATATGTATATATATATATATATATATATCTATACAATTATTGTGAAGTACATATATTATAACTAGTATAAGGATATATTTGAAGTTAAATCAGTAGTTGTTATTGCTTTATTTATATATATACTCACGAGTATATAATATATAAGTAGGTATAACATGATGGGATTAAATAATTAAATTTATCTTGTAATAAGATTTATAATTTGTTCTGTTATTTCTTATCCTTTCCACTTATATTTTATATTAATTTCCTTGAAATTAACTTTTTCTATATTATATTATGTATGAATGTACATGTACATATGTATATATAAATATCTTTTTTCTACTCTCATATCTATATATTTTCTGACGTAAATACAATTTGTCAAATTAATATACGTGGATTTATACATGTATGTATATATGAGTATATATATTAAATTATAAATTAATTGATATTCATAAGAATATTATTATAAATAAATATAATCATATATATACATAAATATACACTTAATTGTAATTAATTTGAAATTATCCTTAAACTATGCTTAAATAAAAAAAAAAAAATAAAAAAATAATTTTTAAGTGGAATATTAATACTTAAGTAAAGTATAATTTATATTTTATTTAAAAACAAAAATTAAAAATAAATCAAAATTTATAGCATATATATATATATACAAATCAAAAGTCAAGTACATATTTATATATAATTTTTGTTGTTGTTGTTTTTAATTCTTCTTTATCAAAGGTCGTTCTATTTTGTGCCCTTCGACCTTAAGATTTTTTATGATATTCTTTCATTTATAGTTTTGTTGTTGTTTAGTTTTTTATTTTTATTTTTATAGAATTTTAAATCTGCCTGCCTGCAATGGACCAAAGAAATAAGAATTTGTTTTAAATTTGGCAAAATTGATCTTAGTGGATCTATAAATAAGCACGATTATAACAAAATAAATCTGGGTAGTTCTTTTAAGAGAAGATAAAACTGCGATTTACATATTGTGTGAATGTGTATGTCTCCGCATAGCTTTAGATACAACGCTGGATGGCGCAGTAGGTAGACCACCTGCCCTTCAACCGAAAGGTTCAAGGTTCGATTTCCGACCAAGGCAAAAAATGCTTTCTGGATTTTTCGACCTGGTTCAGTACCCTTTATCATTGGAATAAAATAAATGATAAATAATTATCACTAAAAATAAAATGGAGCTATGAAAGCGAAGTACTCTACAATAGATATGGTTTTCCACATTTAAATTAGTCTATACCTATACAAAAACTTTATAGAAAAAGCTATTGTGTGTGATTGTGTACTCCAAATCTCTGTGTAAAAGCAATTAGGGTGTCCTCAATCAATCCCATAGACATGGAGTTATATAAAAACAAAAAAAAAAACAAATTTTCAATGAAAAATTATTATCTCTGATGAGCTGTTGCAATATTTGATCCAACGATTATTTCTGATTTATTAAAATGATTGTTAAAATATGTGTTGGCTAATCAAGGATAAACTAATTTCTATATATTGATTATCTTTTTTACATATTGTAAAATTTATTACTTATTACCACTTGATAGGTGAAAATAAGAAGGTCATCACATATTAAGATGGCTAGTCAACATGGAAAGAGACTATATAGAACAATAGCAATAACAAACTGAAGAACATTAGTCGAAACAAAATTTGCAACAGAGAAAACCCTAAAAGAGTTGTCTAACCAGTGATGATGATGGTTATAAACATATCACGAATAATAGACTTAATTGTGAATTAGGTATTCCAACTTTTTATTGTTATTAGACTACATTACATTATAATATCATGTACTTGTAATATCATATTATTGTTCAGAATGGGGTAATAATTGAATCACTGTGACACTGCTATTCAATATCAACAATGATTGCTACTTTCTATTTTAATATTTTCCATTTCAAATGAATTTCAATAACACAAAGTGATTTATATCCCACTCTTTCATATTTCAGTGCCATACTTAAAAATTCATACTGTGAGTCAAATCAAAATAATACAGTACGTATACTAAACATTTGTATTTGTTTTGCTACAATATTTTTGCAAAATTTCATCTCTAATTGTGAATCACATGAGAACACAAATATTTAGACAAAATCACTGGTGATTTGAAATTAGCAATCACAGCTAGTAGCAATGATTGTCAAATCGCTTTTTTGCTCATCTCTAATTATAATATAATATGTATATATCAACATTGATGTAGAGATAGGTATAATGTGCTGAAGAAACACTGTAAAACAATATTATTTAAGCTGGCTTTGATGTTTAATCAACAAGCAATCAAGGTAAGTTGTACATATTTAAAATATTCAACTTAGAATTAAGAAATGGTAAATACCACATGGCTTGCACGTATAATCTAGTGCTGAGAGGTGGATGTATGCGGCTAGTAATTCATATGAAAACTAACAACAAGTAACTAACAAAAGCAAATTTAGCAGCTATGCTAAACCAAATCTCTGTGTTCAAATCTCTCAATGTTGTTGTTGTTGTTTTTTTTACATTAATATCAAAAACTTAGTTTAACTTTTATTCTTTCATACTGTTAGCAAGGAATGAGGAAATGAGAAAATAACATTTTTAAAAGCATAAAATGTCAATAGAAAATTGTTAATCGTATAGCAACTGTTTAATTCAGTAATGTTACTTCTGAAATATTGATATTTCCTATCAAATAAAATTGTTTGGTAAAAGCATAATTTTGGACATTAATTAATATACCTATAATATCATATCTACATTTGACTTTAATTATTTAATTAATTAAATCATATTAAATTAAATAGTTCGGGTTGAATTCTGGTCCTACATCACCATAAGTCCTCTTATTGTTATTACACGTAACAATGCAACCATGTCCATGCATTACTTGAGTATGCCTGATTTAATAATTTTACACTCAGAACATACTTCAACGGTAAACTCGTTTCTTCTAAATGGCAAAGTCTAATACGAGAAAGCAGTTGTTCAATATATTTTTCGTCTACTTAGCATAATCAACACAAATTGTTTTCGGTTTTCGGCTAAGTCGATTCTTCTTACAAAGAAGTACATACAATGAAGAAATTTAGTTTTCTTGAGCGAACATTTTTGCTTATCGACTATCACAATACTTGGCACTACTTAGCACACTTAGCAAAACGGACTTAATTTAATTAACTAAAATTTAATATCTATAGCAAAGAAATCCGATCAATAATAAGCATATAACATTTTAAACAATTCTAATTACATATTTAAAACAAAACTCTAAAAATTATAATTTTAAAACAACATCTATTTTATATACTTTTATAAACAGTTAGACCCAACAGAAAAGGCCCAATAACAAAATCCCCAAAAACAAAATCCACATAAACATAATCTACATAAACAAAATTAGGCGGATATAAAGTTATCAAAGTGGTTTTCTACAGTAAGCCAATCCCCTACTTAGACAGTACAAACAGATTAAAAATGAAATTAGACATTGCTTCGGAAATACAAGTGAAAGTTAGAAATCGAGTACGATGGAAATGTAGAATACCTATGGTCTTAAAGAGCAGTACGGAGAAAAAAAAAACATAAACAAAATTCACGAAGCTAGTTTTGAGATTTTAAAAATTCATTTTCTGATTTAATACACTTTGGGCAGAAAACCCGCAAAGAAATTATTATCACTAAAGCAAAATGTCCACAGACACATCCACAGAAACAAATCTCCCGAACTTTGTTTTGCATAGCAGATTTTGGATTAAAAAACAGAAAATAATATCTCCATTTGGAAATTTGTTCTTAGAGATTTTTTCATGGCAATTTTGGAATGAGAATTTTGTACCCCACCCTTCAACCATAGACATATTTATTTCACAATTAAAAAAATAGAGAAATTTGTTTGAAAAAAAATATTCTTAAATATTATAAAATTCCTAAGAATTAAAAAGACTTGGATCAACTTATCCTAAATAAATTCATTATAATCATTGTCCGGTAATCCCATCCCATGGAGGCATCTAAAGAGGTGTTGATGCGGTTTATAGTGCATTGTAACCAACTTGCGTCACTTAGACTCTTTGTTTTTCCTACTGTTACCTTCATGTTGCGACTCTTGTTAACCCAATTCTTACATACGACTGCGCCCAAGTCTCGGTCATCAGTGTCCTGAAATCCCATCCGTAGAGCATAGGGCGGATCCAATCTCGGTGTAGAAGAGAAATATGGAGTGTATCAGACAACGACGTAGGTACCAAACAAAGGCGGAAGATTCATCCTCTGAACTGAGCCACTTTTACATCTTCAAATTAAGGGTCTTCACCTCACAATAAGTGGCCTGTAAGAAGATGAATCTGACCATCCAATGGATGGGCTTGCCTGTCAGCTTTTAGCTTATGATTTTATCACCCATCTCTCATCAGAAAATGTCAAAGATTCATTCAACTGATAACATTTCGTGAAACATGACAGAAAACGGTAACTTCCCAAGAGATAATTGCGATCAAATCACAGTAAACCGCACATTGAATTTGGGCATGTGGTATATTTGATGTGGTGGACTTTTTATTTATGGTAATTTTTCATTGTGGTAAAATTTCAGTTAGTCACAAGTATTTCAAAAAAAAAATTAAAGAATTTTATAAAAAAAAAATATTAATTATAGTTCACAAACATCTGGGTAGAAATATACATACGTTTATGAATCCACATCAGTAAAAACAAATATCTTTTTATACCTACATACATGAATTTATGTTAAATTTTTAATATATACTACATTAAATATTAACTTTTTTTTTGTATTAAATTTTATTTAATATAATTTAATATTTAAAATTACTGAATTGAAAACAAAAAAAAAAACAAAAACACTTACCATTTTAACATTCCTTTTATTTTTAGGTATTACTAACTTATGTAATCCATTTTAATTTTTTTTTTTTTTGTTTTTATATCTTAAAATTATTTAATTATATCCAAACTTTATTCAGGCATTTTTTTTTTTTTTTACTTTTTTTGTTTACTTTAATTTAATTATTTATTTTATTATATTTTTTTTTTGTTAATTTGTTTTTCCTTTCTGGTCTTACATATATATATGTATATATTTTTTTTTGTTATTTAAAAGGCACACATCATTTTAAATTTTTTTTTTCTCTAATTAATTATACGATAAATTAAACATATCTATATATATACACATATATATAATATATAAAGGATATATTGTATTAATTTAATTTCAAATAACTTTTTTTTATTTCTATTTTAGTTTATTTAATTTATATTTTTTAATATTTTTTTTTTCGTTTTAATTATTTTTTTTTTTTACTTTAATTGTAAATTTTTCGATTGTATGTACTATATATATTTTGTTTTTTTTTTCCTTTTATTTATTTATTTAATTAATTTTTTAATATAAAATATTATTTTGAATTTTCACCTTTAATTCACTGAATTGAAAACAAAAAATAAATGTTATAATTAATATAATGAGTAACACAAATATTATTTTTTTTTTAATATATATATTTTATTGTATATATTTATATATATAATTATTAATTTAAATATTTAAATTTTAATTAAAAACAAAAATATTTCAAAGTAGTTTATTCGCTAATATTGCTTTTTTGGCTTGTATAATATATATGTATGTATATATAAGACATTATTATTGTTAATTTAAACAATTTTATTTAAATAATTTTAATTTAAATAAAATGTTTAAAAGTATGTTAATTATTAAAATATTTATTTTTATAATAAATAAGTACATAATAGTAAATACTAAGGTTATTTGTTAATATAATTTTTAAAAAAGTTAAATAAGTGAGATATTAAGAATAGACTTGACATCGGAAATGAATTTGCAACGTCGTGAACACAATGTCTCATGGTCGGGAATGTAAAAATTGGAAAATGTACAATGTCTTAATATCGGAATTTGTTCGGCAACTATAACATACTTTCAGAACCAGGGTTGTCCAATTTATATTTGTATCTATCAAAATAAAAAAATCGATATCGGTAATATTATATGTAAATGATTTATGTTGTATCAGGTTGGAAAAAAAATATTTAAAGTTTATTTACATAGTGTGACATCGGAAATGTCAAGAAAAAATAATATTAAAGAATGGATACTGTAGGCTCTAGGTCCACCGTAGGCTTTAATTTTTATTAATATCAATTTCGGTTATTACACACAATCATCAGAAAGCTTAAACAATTTTATTATATCAATTGTCAAATCATATATTTTTTGACATAACGATCAAGTATAAGGACAGAAAATCAGTTAAGTATACAAAATTTTGTTTTTACAACTGTCAAAAATTTGAATTTATAATTTGCGTACCCACAAGTTTGTCGATAAACAATTTTACAACCCACGTCGTGAAAATACATTGCCGCGAACACTTTGTGAAATAAATCTGGATCATGAGACAACGTACAATTTTTTTTTATAATATTTAAAGTCAATTTTAATAATTCTGATGTATTCGCGATGTCGCAAACGCAATATCTAATTTTTATTTACAATGTGAAAAAAATGTGTTCGTATAAGAAAAATAGGTCCTGCTTGCAATCAAATAGAAAACTTGACTAATCGACAATTGAATTGAATAACATTCTTATTTTGGGCCAATAAACCTTAATAGGTTTTTTCAGCCATATACTTTTTTTTTTGTTTGGTTGACATTAATATGTATTTGTAATATACAAAAATGACAGATAAAATTCATCTTTTATTTTAGATGGCAGAAATATGTTCAGTGGCAGCAATTAGAATAGCAATTATTTAACTTATAATATTTACTTTGTAAATATTTTCAAATTTACAAATGCGCTATGGTATTTAAGAGAAGAAAGAAAAACAAATTTACAAATATTAAAAATCAATGAAATAAACTATTCATAAAAACCCCATGACACCCCCATGATATAAATTAATAAAAACACCATCACAGATTTTACAAATTAAATTACAACAATAATTTTAACTCTGTCAACCCCTCCCCCCCTGAATTTTTTTATTTTTTGAAAATAAAAGTGTTTTTTAATATTTTTACACAAAAATTTTAAGATTTAATTTTTTAATCAAAATTTTTATTTTTTTCATTGATTATTTTTATTTTTAATACAAATACAACTAAATTGAAAATCAAGCAAAAAAAAGAACCATATTAGAGAAAACTTATAATTATTTAAATTAATTTTCTTTAAAATCAAATCTTAAATTTTTATTATTTAAAAATAAAATTTGAAAATTTACTAGCATAAAAAAATAATAACCTAATTTTTAAAAAATTTCTTTTTTTTTTATAAATTTTTTTTTTGAATTGAGAAAGTGTTTTGTTCTCGAAATCGAGAGATGCATTTTATTTTATTCTTATTTTTTTTTGTTTTATTTTAATCTGAACTCAGTGTGACATCAGTAAAAATTAAGTATTCTTTTTCGGTATTACAAACAGAAAAAAAAATGTTTTACTAAAAATATAAAATAAAAGAAAAACAAAAAAAAAACAAAAAGAAGAAAAATTGTTGTGTTGTGTTTTTCCAACCCAATTTTCGTTAAATTCTCAAACATTTAACATTATTTTTTCTTTATTCTATGACGTCTTATATTGTTTTTGTTGTTGTTTTTTTTCTTTTTTTCCTGAAAATCTGCATATTTTTTTTTCTTTGCTCTTTTTTTATCACATGTTCACTTTCTAGTACATAATTTACAAATTTTTACTATATGCATATATATAGAAATCTATATGTATATATATATATATATATATACAGATTTATGTATACAAATATATATTATACAAATATATATATATATAAATGAATTTTTCGAATTGACATATATATTTAAAATTATTATACTAGACTAGATAATATAATATATATATATATATATATACATATATATATATTCATACATATAAAAATATACTTTTCTATACATAAATATTATATTATAATTGATTATATTAGAATAAAATACAATTTTTAATAATAAAATACTAAAATATATAAAATCAAATATTTTAAATATACATACATACATATATACTCGTATATATTATGTACCAATAATATATAATTTATATTTATATTTTTAAAATATATATTATAAACTGAAAATAATTTCAAAATATTTAACTATTTTTAAATTAAGTTTAAAACAAAAAAAAATTATTTTAATGGTACTGTAATAACTATATATGTACTATAATATACTATATTATTTACTTATTTAATGTTTAATATTTATTAATTTGTAGATATGTATACCGAAGAAAAGCTATATATACATATACATACGTCTTTTGATATTAAAATATTAATTTTTAAAAAAATTAAAATTTCTTAAAAATAAAAAAATTAAAATTTAATATACATATATATTTATTTATATAATTAAAATTTTATATTTATATGTACATAAGTATATATTAAATAAATAAATAAATAAAAATTGTACACATTTTTAATATGTTAAATCAATTGAAAATGAAAATGAAAATTATTTTTTCAGGGATCGAATTAATTTTACACATTAATTTACACACATTATACACACATTTGTATAAATACATAGATTTATGTACCTAAATAGAAATAAGTACATAATGTGTATTTACAATTTATTATATTTCGAATTAAGTAATATATGTAACTATATATACTTTTATATATTATAATTACAATTAATTTACATTATTGTAAATATTTTTAATTTTAATTAAAATATTGAAAAACTGAAGGTGTTTTTCTTATCACGTCTATTTCATTTCATTTCAATTCGGTACCAAACGAATACTAACGTAAAAAGAAGTTGTTTAGATAAATTGGTTCATCCGATTTTTGAGTTAGATAGCTTTTAACTTTTAACTGAAGTTCGAAGTAAAAGAAGAAAATAGATATTATATAATTTATTAATAAAATATATAAATTATCTCGTTTTTGTAACATAAATTTCACAACTCATGTTCAGAACGTGAGCTGACTTAAATAAATATTATTTTATATTTATTTAAATTCATTTTGTTTACACATACTTTTATCTTAGATCTGTACTAATCAGAAAAATAGGTTGAGCTGTTAGCTCAAATCCTTATTCTATAACCAGCAAATTACCTCAATCTCAAGTAAATTCACATTTTAATTGTGATATAAGCTCATCTTGATTGAGCTTATACGAGTAAGTACAATTTTTAACATAACTAAAAGCTCAAATTTAAATTTAAGATAGCTCATAAGAGTCATAAGTTTATAGTTAGCTCAAATTTTGTAATCTTCAAGATATTTCAAACTAAAGTTAAATTATATTTTGAGCTAACTCGTAATATCGCTAACATTGAGCTTATACTGTTATAGATCATCAGTGCTATAACTTAACATTTAAGTCGAGCTTTGATTTGAGCTTGACATTTTAAGTAGATACAACCATGTTTATTTGGTTTTATTTTACTTTAAATTATACCAAATTAGTAGTATATAATCTATCAATTCAACTAATCTACCTAACCCTAACTAAATCTGTGGTGATATTAACAAAACAAAAGAAACAAACTTGATGAAATAATTTTGATCGTATAAGTGAATTTTCGGAAAATTCAGAATATTTTGATTTCAGGCAAATCTCTTATTGTCATTGATTTTAACATTAACTTTAAAAATTATATTTTGATTCACTTGAAGAATATTACAAGATATTCTAATAATAAAGAATATAAGATTCTTGCGGTTTCATTTAACTTATCGATTGTGCGGTAATGCTATACATTTTAAATATTAATCTTTTATCTAATTGTACGCCTAAGTGTGCACCCAATCAATATCCAGATTTTGCACTATTAATTTTATTGTTCTGTGTATATTAATTCTAATTTTCTTTTTGGTTTTCTGAATTAGATGGCGTTTGTTTTTTTGTATATTAATGGCCATTTTTTATTTTATTATTTTAAATATATATATATACGACACTATAAGTACCTAATCTATACATAGTTAAGTATCGCCGACAAAAATTGATATTTGAACGTTTTCCGTTCTAAGAAACTTCATAATACGTTTATATAGATATAATACTGGATATAATACTACTACAGAGGACAGGAGATGAAATAAGCGTAATTGAAAATGTTGAGCTAAACACTATATAAGCTCAATGTTAGCGATTAATTTTGCTCTTAGTACCTTATTTTAGGTAATATCTATTAGTATACCTTACATTAGGTGAAGTATAGTGAAGTATCATCAGCAAAAACTGATAATTGAACATTTTCAATTCTAAAAAAAATCATAATATGTTTGTATAGATTTTTTACAGAAATATACAGTCCTAGGACAGAGCTGTGTTGAGTTACATTAGCTGGGTTAAAATAAGCGTAGTTCAAGCATATACAATTTTTGTCTTTTCTTTCTTTCAAAATTTAAATGATTTTAATTAGTGTATAACTATATTTAAGTTCATTCCTCTTAGTTTATAATATATACTGTATCAAATGGCAAACTGTGTCAAATACTGAATTGCTGAGCTTATATCAAAGACTACCATAATAATAGATTTATTTTCCTTTTATGTATTTTCAATTTTCATGTATTCATGTATACATTTTTGATGTATTCATTAGATTATGAGTATACTATTGTAGTATAAGGATCATTAAAATATTGAAATTCTTATAGTTTCGTTTATTTTTAGCACGTTGGCTATCAATACATATATACCAGTGATACCGAAATTTTTCTTCTCACCGACAAATTTTAACATTGTGGAAATCACTGATAATCACAATGTCTAGAAATGAAATTGGGAATAATCACTGTTGCTACATCTATGACTTCACGGCAAGAGTACTCTCTTCAATCAATCCATTTTGCTAAAAACAAATAGATTTTTGATAGTTTTTTTTAAATTAATTGGTAAAATTAATTTTTTTAGTGAAGTGATAAGATTCAAGATGAGACAAGATTCAGTTATAGCTATGAAAATATTTTTCATATCAAATAACTTCAATATTAATGTAAAATATGTAAAATTGATGATTACAGTAGTAAAATTAGTTTGTTTTTTTCTACTATTATAACTTAAGTATAGTTTTATTGATTTAAGTACTTAAAATGTTGGCTACCAGTGTATCACCACCGGATCGGTGAACACCAAAAATTTCTTTTTCCACAGCCCAATGAGCCATCGGTGATACATATTACTTTTTTCCCAATAGTCCGACACTGTTTGTAACATTTAGGATTGTTGTACCGCAATAATATTTACATTATGGTCTTTCGCATGTTAAGTAGAAGATTTTTCAGATGTTAATAACTGCATGTTCATCCGTGATACATTGCCAATAATTTTATGATATTTCAATATTTGTTTTGTTTGTGGTATCAGTGATTTTTCATAAAGATTTTTCATGTCAATCTGATTCTAGTATAGCTCGTAAGAGGTCTAGACTTGTTAGTATATACGTATTGTGGACAATGGTGATTCAAAAATATTTGCATTATCAATAAATACATGGGTATGATATATTGTACAATAAATATTAAAATAAAGCATTTATTTTGAAATATATAATTAATTTTTTTAATATCTTGCATGTTATATTTAGGTTCGAAATGTATCATCGGTGACTAATCGGGCCATATGGGGATGGAAAAATAAAATGTTCACTATAGTGACACATTATGGGCTGTGAGAAAGAAAATCTGACATGCAACACCGGTGACTAATTGAACGGTTGAACTACTAACGTGACTAAGAAAACGGTTGACTACTAACGTGTTAAGTATGTTTTCCCTGAAGCCATATATAGACATTATTTCTGGAAGGAGATAAATTTATTAATCTTTGGTGATCAATGCTGACAGCTAAATTGTTAAAGAAAATTTTGTGACAAAAATCTACAAAAGAAAAACTTTTTTAAATAAAAACTGTATATTTAATAAAATATTAAATAAAGTCGAAAGCTTCTTATAGTAGTGCTTAAAATTGGCCATATTTAACACATTAACACAGATACTCGTTTACGCCATTCAAATCTCTTTACATTAACATTACACAGAACAAATTATGGTAAATATGAACCTATAATAGAATGTTAATAGTTAGTGATAAATATAAGAATAGTATACATTTTTCAATATCTAAAGATACTTTAAGACGAAAATTATATGAAATTAATTGAATATTTTGTTAACTTGATCTTTTTAATTTATATTAAAACATAATATTACTATTTTTGTATTTTGAATTTTTTTATTTTTGAATGTATACTAAATAAATTTAATTGTATTTTAATTAATATATGAAATGTAATACTAAATTGTAAACTGTTTGAGCTAAATAGTATAAATAAATAAATAATTTAAATTGTGGTCAATTAATAATAATAAAAAAAAAGAATATATAATAATAATATAATAAATATAATTAAAATTATAATAAAAAGTAGTAAAAATGTACAGGAACTTTTATTTTATTTATTTATTTTATATAACTATACCAAAGCTATCGACTTATATCGATAAAAATCTTCTACACATTTTTTGAGAAAATCTTCTTTCCATTTTATTCAAGATACATTTTTTTTTTCATTAAATATAATATTCTTTATTTTAGTTACAGTGTACATATTTAATGTACCATAATGTACCATATGTACAATATTTACCAAATAAATGATTTTAAGAAGAAAATTATATACATATATATATATATATATATACCCTATATATATATATATAAATACATATCTATAAATTAAAATAACTACTTATTTATTTATTATTTCTTATTATTATTTAAAAACAATTTTTATTAATTAAATAAAATTGAATTAAATTATTAAATTTTCATATTATGTATTTGAAAAATTCATTTTTTGTTAATAAAAAAATTTACTATGAATAAAATGAAGAAAAAAAGATTTTTATTAAGATTTGCTAATGCATTATAATTTAATTTGTTTTGAAATGTATTTAATAGATGCTAAATAAGACACAGAGGCCTGTATGCTCTATTGTTGCCAATATTCAAAATAGTAATTAAACTAGTAAGTAAATAACTAAAAATATAATAACAAAATTCCGATGTAAAAAAAAAATAAACAATTTGCAAAGTAGCTGCAAAATAATTTTATTTTTACAGAAAATAATTTTTAAGATAGAATCAGGGGCGAGGTTTTTATTTTTTATTCTTTTTTTTCGAATTATTATATTGTTTACAACAAAAATATTTCTTATTTTAATTTTTAAAACTTTTTATTTTATAAATATTTAGATATAAATTTAATTTAAAACACAAAAAAAAAAATAAAAAATATGCAATTATATTATAATAAATATACACACTATATATTATATTTAATATTGTATATTGTACATACATTATGAGTATCAATTATTAATTTATGAAATAAAAAAGGAAAAAATTAATAATAAAAACAAAAAAAAAAGGAAAAAAAAACTACTTAACCACACCACAAAATTTGTTACACAATTAAATTTTTATTTAAAATTAAAAAAATAAAAACAACAAAAAGAAAAAAGAAAAACAAATTCTCTTTTCGAAACAATTTAACTTTTATTTTAAATTATTTTTTATATATACAGAAGATGTAGGTATATAATGTATATTTATATATATATATAAGTTTATAATATAATAACTATATTATATTTGACACTATTCCTATTGACTTTATAATATTGCATATATATATATATATATATTTATAAATATATATATACATATTTATTGTATGTATTTAACAACTATATTAGACCATAAATGTTAAATGTTCCGATGCTTCAATATGTTCCTTTATTTTTTTTTAATATAAAAGAAAAAATAGAAAACACAAAATTTATATATATATATATATATATATATATAGATACATATATATATATATATATATGCATTGAATATAAATATATTTATACATTATGCATATAGATATTACGATTTTACATTCCTCAGCTCGTTTTGTACGAAAAATCGCCATGTAGACGTAAAAGCAACCGATATATAACAACTATGTATATTATACCAAGTATAAATTCATATATACATATATACTGAAAATATGTAAATGCTTGAACAAAAAAAAAAAAAAAAAAAATTCCTGCCTGGGTAAAATACAGAGAAAATTTTATTTTATAAAAGGATTCTTTCGTTTTTTTATTTTATTTTTCTTTTGATTTTTCCTCTCTTTTTTTGCAATTTAACTTTTAATTTTAGTAAATTTTATTTTAAATTTATCTTTAAAATGTTATTTGTTATATAGGATAGTAAGTACATATATATACTTTTGAATTTTTATAACTTATATATCTCACTTGAAAATGTAATTTTAATATATTTTATTATTATTATTTTTGTTTTTTTTTTTTTTTTGGTTTTTCAAAAATGTAAAACTCTTAAAATTAAATAAAAATTTTCATTTGAACAATTCAATTTAATATATTATATTATTTTTATTAATAATTATTTGTATTTTATTATTTTATAGTATTATTATTATTTTTTTTTTAATTGAATAAATAGCAATATTAATTAAAAAAAAATTTATTTTTCTATTTTTTGATTTACCAAAGAAGAAAATTTTATCAAAATTTTAATTTTTCACATATAAATATATATATATACATATATATATAATATAGAATTATTATATAGTCCTATAATATATAATAATAATAAAATGTTGTTGATTGTATGAGTGTGTGTATATTTATATATATATATATATATACATATATATTTAATATATATATATAGAAGCTAGCAGGAGCAGCAGCAGCAGTAGCAGTAAAAGCAGCTATATTTAATGGTAGTAATATTATGTGAAGATCAAATTTGGATATCAATTTTGAAAAGGCTCGTTTTACAGAAATAAAATGATTTTAAGATGAAATTGAAACAAAATTTTAAATTTGGAAAATTTATCAATATTATTTTTCTTTTTTTTTTAATAATTGTAAAATAATTTCACTTTCAATTAAATTTTATTTATTAGCAAATTTTCACTTTATTTTTCCTACCAAAAAAATGATTTTTTTGTTCTTTTTTTTTTGTTTTTGTTTTTTTTTTTTTCTATTTTACTTCATTTATTCTTATATTACATACCAGGGACTAAAAGACTTTTATTCTGTTTGTTTTAGTTTATGTACATGTAAGAATAAATTTATGATTATATATCTTATATATATATATATATATATATATATATATATATATATATATTATATGCCTTATGTAGATATATATAGATATATATATATAAATGTATATTTATATTGCTTCTATTTTCCTTTCAAATATAGCGAACTCGTACTTAAAAATATGTACACTTCTATATATATATATATATATATATATATGAATATATGTATATTAAATTTTAATTTTTGTTTTTCTTTTCTAAAATTAAATACATATACTAAAAAAAAAAAGAAAAAAAAAATTTTCTTTCTTTTAAATGGATGAAACTTTATTTTCTTAATTTTAAATTTTCTTTTAACTATATATATAATATTATAATTATATTATACTAGAATTTTAATAACTTCAATTAAAAAATTTATTTTATTTAATTTTTTGCAAATATTTTTTATTTAATAATTTTTATTTATTTAATTTTTTTTTTTAGTATATTTCTAAAAAAAAAATTATATTTTCAATACTTTTTTTTATCCGTTTGCACGTCTACAATTCGCCTTGTCTGCGGAACCGCCCTAAACACAGTCAGAGAAAATTCAACGAAACAATTCATATAGTTTTTGTATCATTAAATTTCGTTAACTTTTTCCGAATAAGTTAAAAAAAAAGCAAAAACTAATATAAAAATCTAAAATACAATAATAACGGTTAGAGAAAGGATATTAAGTACTAAACTTAACTATTCGTTAATATTTATATTTAATACACCACACAACATACACATCGATAAAAGAAAATTTTTGAATCTATATACAAATTGTTTAAATGAATGTGTTTGGGTTTAAGGAAAATTAAATTTGGTTTTTTTTCAATTTTGTATTAGTATTAGTAAATTTTTGAGTAATCATAATGGCACATACAGAGAAAATTCTCTTGCAAAAAAAGCAAAAAAAACTAAATAAAAAATGGAATAAAGGTACATTGTACACTACGAAAATACACGATACCTACTACAGTACAAATGTATCTAAAAACTATTATTTTCTTTTAAAATTTCGTTCACTTTTGTTGGTTGATGTTTAATTTATATTATAAATGTATATGAGAGTGTAAAAAAAGCTATTTTTGATCCTACACTGTGCTATGATATGATATGTTCATAAGGACTATTTTCTTTTCGTTAAAATATTAAATATTATATTTGTTTTGTGAAAATGAAGTATGTTATCCTTTAAAAGCTTTAGTTATTATTTTTTTTATTTTTACTAATTTCTTTGTTATACATTGTTTAGTATATACTTGTACATGTGTATTATGTAAGTATGTAAAATCATATTTATTTCTGTTATCATTTATCGTGGATATTGTGACAGTACAAATTAGTCGTTATTTTAAAATTATTTGAAATTATTTATTTATTGTTGTTTTTTTTGTTTTTGTTTATAGTTTAAAATTACTTTAAAGGGACCTTTATACTTTTGTATCATTGCAATTAAATGCAATTCCAAGTTATATATCATACTTACCCAAATTCAGTCCAAAAACACTACACAGTGTATTTGGTGGACCAAAGTTTAAGTTCAGCGATGTATTTGAACCTATATCATCGACGTATCGGCATTGCAGTCTAGTCCAAGGTGGCACAAGTATTCTAGAATATACATAATTTCAGATGGTCATGGCTACACTGAAAATCCTTTCTTCTAAAATGTTTAAATCAAAGCTTGATTCACAGGTGTTAATTTGTTAGGTAATTTCAGATAGCCAGGAGTGGCAGCACGTAAAACGTTTACGTACAAAAATCAACGTGAAGTATTTTAACGTCAAAGATTTTTTTTGGTAGCATGTAAAACATCACGTTGGAAATTTATTCCGAAAATTCGAAAAAATATTCCGAATGTTCGAAAATTATTTTGACCATCAAACTAACCTATTTAAAACTTCAAAAAACATATGTTTTTCAAATTTAATGAAGGTTTGAAATAAAAAGAAATGAATTTAAATTTTTTAGAATTTTTTTTTTTTTGAATTCTTGTATTTCGCCTTATTATTTTCAGTTTTATAGAACAAAATTGTTATATAAAAATCACAAAAATAATATTCAATAGATATAGAATTTATAATTGACTAAAATAAAAAAAAATAAATAAAATAAATGTAAACAAAATTGGTTAGTTGATATTTTATATGATATTTTCAATGAACTAATAAATGTAGTATTTTATTTAAATAAATTAAAACACTCAATTATTAAGAAATTTAAAAAAAAATTATTGTATTATCACATAAAAAATGTTTGAATTATCACAGAAATAAAATAATTTTTTTATTGCAAACAAAAATACTTCAATTATTCCAGAAATAAAATGTTATCAAAAGAAATTAAAAATTATAAAATAAAAATAAAAATTATAAAAACTATAAAATTTAATGTTCTTAATATTTCAAATTTTATTATAAATATTTAAATTTTATATTTTTATTATTAAAATAACACAAAATTATTAAAAAAAACTATCTTTCTCGTATAAATTTTAGTACACGGTAAGAAAATCATTGACGTTCAAAAATAAACGTATACGTTAAAATCAACGAACGTCAACGTTGCTTACATGCTACCAAAAGTGTTAATACGTCTTTTTGACGAACGTGAACAAGTTACGTGCTGCCACTCCAGGTCACTCTAAAAATTCTTTCTTCTATAATTTTCAAATCAAAGTTTGATGCATAGCTGCTCACAAAAGTTAAATAACGTTAGCAGAAAAAAACAGTGTTACTATTATATGAACTCGGTGCGAAAAAGTACAAAGTAATGAGGATGCAGATATCCTTGCAATAATAAATGGTGTGAGTCAATTCTTAAGACCAGAGATACGCATTGTCACGCTCAAATGCTATACCTACAAAAAGTTGTTACAAATTGGGGAAATTGAAGATATTAAATAACATATGGAATAGTTGCCAAGGACTATTAAAGTCTAAAAAAAATTTCAAATTCAATATTAACCGTTTAAACCAGGTAATCAGAGAGAGCACATCCAATGTTAAAACACTGACATATACTTTATCGAGTCCTGTGATTGACATTGGATCTGCTCTCTTTGCATACCGGACTAAATCGGTTTTCCCAAGACAGAAATAGTTGGGACAAAAAATATCCACAAAATCTCTAACTTCGTGGCATATAGCAATTATCTATCTGATTATGGTAAAATGACTGGAGCATATTTCAATTGAACAGATGATGCAAATTTACAGTAAATGTCTCAACAAAGTTGAATACAACGTCCACATAATCTTAAATGTTTATAAAAGCTCACAAAAGCTTGAGACATTGACTCCATCATCACAATTGTTGTTGACGATGTGTCCGCGATCGGTTTGACAGGTATATGGGCTTACAAACATTTTTAAAAACCCAATGTTGTAGTGTTAACAAAAACTGTCTGTTCATTTTGCTTGATCACAATTAAATTAAAACACATTGTCTCAGAAAGCTCTCATTACACAATATTGCCAAATTATTTTACGAATAGCATTGACAACTTAGTTTTTTTACATTATATCATTTTGTTTTCATCAAGTTTTTTTTTAAGACATTGACGATATGATGATGATGAATTATGGTTTAACTATCGGTGACATCGTAAATGTCTTAAAAAAAAACTTCAACCTGATACAATATAAAAATAAACTAAGTTGTTAATTTTATCCGAAAAATAAGTTGCCAACATTTTGTGTAATAAGAGCTTTCTAAGACATTGTGTTTTAATTAATTTGTGATCAAGCTGAATGAACATACAGAGTTTATTTACAGAGTATAACATTCGGTTTTTAAAATTTTTTATAAACCCAAATACCTGTCAAGCCGGGCGCGGAAACATCGTCAACAACAATTGTGATCATATAGACAATGTCTCAAGCTTTTGTGAGCTTTTGTAGGCATTTAAGATCATGTGGACGTTTTATTCCACTTTTTGTTGAGACATTTACTATGTCAAGGTATATTATGGAAATTTTTATTTCCTATTCGGAGGAGCATCTATTTTTGTAGAAATAAAATGTCAAATTGAACAAAATAAAACTTGGATTAAATTTGATGAATAATTCTTAAGTTAAATTTCAAATTTAAATCGTAATCGTATATCTATTCGTATACCACAATAAAAATTGAATTCGGAACTTTTATTAACTCTGGGGTGGCAGCACGTAACTTGTTACAAACATGTTGTCACCCTATTTTTGAAAAACGGTAGCACGTAAAATTGTTTCGCCACATTTAATTTTGTTTCGCTACTTTTGGCAGCACGTAACATTTGAAACGGCCATTTTTACTGATCGTCAGAAATGAAAATTTCTGGTATAAATAGTTGATGTGTTAAAAAAAAAAAATTTGCAAAAATGTTTCTTAATTTTTTTTTGTTTCAATCCCAAAGTAGCGTTTCAAAGTACATGCTGCCAAAAAAATTTGTGACGCTGGTGTTTTGTTACAAAAAAAAGCGTTTGTAACAAGTTACGTGCTACCACCCCAGAGTTTTAGAGTTTGGTTAAAAGTTTGTTCTGGTCAGATTGAATCTAAGTCCTCCGCATCAGCTCAGAGCATAATTAGTCCAATTACAAAAAGAAAATATTCTGAGAAAATCGATCTGAATTAGAAAAAGATAATGTATGTAATGGGAGCAATATTCAAAGTTAAATTTTTTTAAATAATTTATTTTTATTTTTTTTTCATATATGTACTGACGTCATTCATGCCTGCTACCGATAATCGTTTCAATCGTTATACTTTTCACAATATAGTGTCACAAATAATGAACACATCAGTTTCTTATTAATTTCTTATTATTATTATTCTTCTTCATTTAGTCTTACAGATTGAGGTGAGCTAAAGCTGTCTTTCTTCGTAAAATTTCTGCAGTTAGATCGATTGAAAATTCTTTGTTGAGAGCGATTTCCAATCACTCTTATCATCATATGTCCATCATGGATGCGCCTTTACAAAATTTTATAATATCTTCATTTTTTATATATGTTAGTCTCTTTCAGTTATTCTCTTCAGCTATATCATTGTTTCTTCTTTGATTGTTTTCAATTCAAATAATTTTTCGAAAAATTATCGAGGGTTATATTTTGTGCGATTCTTCGGTCTTTTTACTTTCTTTGTCATTTTCATATATTTCATTTTGAATATGTCGTTTTCATAATAAACTGTTTTTCCATTACATATTATTGTTGTAATTATAAAAAGCTTCAGACAAAAACAAAATTAGTATATACATAATACATATAAAATATATATGTATACACATATGTAAAAATAATAAAATTGTGAAAAAAGTTAGTGTTTTTATAAAAGTGACTGTTGTGATAGGATTATTTTATTACAAAAGCATGATATTTTATTGTAATGATCAACTGTCCAGTATATATATTATTCTGTTATTTTTGTTTTTTGTATTCAGTTATTTTCATGTATTGTTCATATGTTTTTTTATTTTTTGTGTCATATTATGACATTTGAGTTTAAACATAGAAATAAAAAAAAATCTGCAATTAAATAGAGGCCGAGATAATATAAAATGTACATAATGAAATAAGTAATTATTTATTAGTAAAAAATAAAAGTACGAATTAATGAAAAATGTAAGCATTTTAGAGGCACATTTTACAAAATATAAAAATTTTAAGAAAATTGTTTGTTTTTATTTCAGTTACAATTTCATTTTGTGCATCAATTTTTTTTTTTTTTTAAGTATTTTATAACCAAAACAAATAGTTGTTCAACAATTTCAAAATAACAAAAATTTGACATTTTTTCGAGCAGACTCATAATAAGTGACTATCGAAATTGGCTTGTTTTAATTTTTTATGATTATTGTATCGTCCGTATCGATCATGATATTTTTTACGACTATCGAAATTGAAATATTTGAGTGTTCCATAAAAAATGACAGTGAAATGACTCTCTTAATATTGTCTGTAATTTATTCATGAGAATTAATGAATGTAATTTATGAATTGAATAAAGTTTATTTCGGGCCGTTGAACCTTATTAGGTTTTTCGGGCCATATACTATTTTTTTTTTTAACAAACTTGTATTTATTTAATCTTAAACAAATTATAAACATAAATTGCAGAAACGGAAAAAGAATATAAAACAATGAGAATAAACAAAAAATAAAATAATGTAAAAATAAACAAATATAGTTAATTATATAAACTAAAATAGAGAGAAAGAAAAAAAATAAATATAAATAACAAAAACATTTAGATTTCACCGAACATGTTGTTATATTTGGTGAATTGAAGATAATCGAAAATGAAGATGTATAGAACATGAGAAATTTTCTACTTTTTTCAAAGTTAGTTAAAGTTCGTTTTTTTTTTTAATTCAAAAATGGCGCATAACTGAAAAATTTAAAATTCCCTGTTAAAAATTTAAAGCATTTTAAAACATGTAAATATATGTATAAATTTAAAAATAAAAAAAAAACAAAATTAATTTTTCTTTTAATTATAGATTTCTTTGTATTTATTTTCTCAAAGATTTTTTAATAGCTAAATTTTATTTAATATATATATATGTATAGGTTTTATTTATTTTAATATATATATATATATGTATATTTTGTATTCTGTATGTTTTTAATTAATATTGTTGTATTTGTTAATTTATTTTATATATTTTTTTTTTTTTTTACATTTTAATTGATTTGTTTTTTGTATTAAATATTCGTAGTTTACATTTACATTATATCAATAAGTGCACTTTACCAAACATATTTCTTTCTATGTTTTCTTTTTTTTTGTTTTGTTTTTTTTTCGATAATTTTTTATAATTGTTTTAAATACATATTCTTATTTATTTATTGAAATATTTAATTTTTGTTTTTTTTTTTTGTGAAATAAAAATTTTTAATTTTTGCATATCAAATTGATGTATTCTAAAATACATTGATAATATTTTAATTTCAAAATAAAAAAAATAAAGAATTAGCATCAATTAGGCGGAAATGAATTTATGAAGTGAAAATGTTTTTTTTTTGTACTTGCACTTTTTCGATTTTTAATTTCACAAATTTTAATTTCAACAATTGCATGTGTATTTTATAAATTAAATTGACAACTCGCAATAGTTTGAAAGTTAATTATCCATATTCATAAACAACACAATGCTCGTCGTCTATTGTTGCCTTAAAAAAAATTGATTATGTTGATAGTATTGAAAACTTTTTTTTGACATTATACTGGTTAATGTGCTGTGCAGAAAACTATCACAATTGAAATTTTTCTACATTAGAAAAAAGTACATGAAATTGCGGAAATATATTGGATATGAAATTATTTTATTAATAGACTTTTAAAGTCGGCTACATTCTTTTAATTAGCAAACATTTTGGAAATGGAAAATTAAAAATTTTTAATATATTTTTATTTGTTATTTAAAATTTGTTATTGTTTATTTTAAAATTAAAATTTTGTAACAAAAGACAATTTAAATAAAATTGTTAGTTTAATGAAAAATTTAAGTAGGATTGGAAAAGGTGAAAAACACTTTTTTAACAAATCTATTAGTTTTTGAAAGACTAGACCACGATACCAACACTTTTTTTTGATAATTTTTTATAAAATCAATTCAATTAAATATCAGTAGACTTCCAAAATTCAACCAATCAATTTGAAACTTTGTCGTCTGTATTTACCAGAATAAAAATATATCACTTCAGTTATATCTATATCTAAGAGAATATCGAGTTAATAAATATATAGATTTTTTTTAATATTAATTTCATTTTAATTTAACTTTCTAATATTAAATACACATAAATTATTATAAAATTTCAAACTGCTCAATTGATGCCAAAATTTTAATTACACAAATTCTTTTTTTCTTTGATTGTAATAACAAATTTTTTTTTTTTTTTGTAATTTATATTTAAATTTTATTTATAAATCTTAGGCCGGAAAAAAAAATAATTAAGCAAGCTCATAATAAAATTTAATTAATTTATTAAATTTATAAATTTCAAAATGTTATACCAATCGATATTGAAAAAATAAAATTAAAAGCAGACGATCTCTATACGAATTGCATTTTAAAGGATTGTCATTTCCCTTCTCCAAAAAATAAAAATATTTCTTATTCTAATGTTATAAATGTTGTATATTTAATGAATCATTTGTTTTAAAATTATACAAAGTAATTTTAAATATTGAGCATATCAACATTTTAGTTTATTTGAGATAAAGAACGTCTGTTTTAAATACTCTATTACAAATTTTTTTTTTGGAATTATTAAAAACGGCAGTTATTATAAAAAAAAAGTAACTTAATCTATAATGTATTTGTAAATTTAGTATATATAATTTTATTTTAATGTAAAATTTATAAATAAATACAAAATATTTTAAATCAATATAAATGTTTTAATAATTCTATGATTTTTAGATGTGTGTAGAATACAAAATTAAACTTAAAACTTAAAAAAAAAAAAAAAAAAAAATCATGAAAATTTCTTTAAAATTTAATATTGGAAAAACTTGTAAGCTTTATTAAAATTATTTTTTTTTTTTTCATTTTTTTGTTTTTTTTTTTTTTTTATTGAGCAGTTTTATTATAAATACATTCAAAGTTATATAAATTTATTTTAATTAATTTTAATTTATTTATTTTATAATTAATATTTTAAATATTTTTAAAGAATCTTCAGTCTAAAATGATACTTTTCATTATTCTCTTTCTTAAAATTTATTTTGGCCCTGTGTTCTGGTTATATGTATTATTTAAATTAAATAATATGGTGACGCTCATACTTAGTTTTTTTTTTAAAAAACAAAATAAAACCAAAAACACTAACAAAGTTTATTTAAAACAAAAAAAAAATGTTTTTATAATAATTTTAAGATTTATTTAAATTTAATAAATTCTTTATTTCAAATTCGAAAAAATAAATTATATTCCTCACCCCAATTATTTTAACAAAATTGTTTTCGAATTGATTAAAATTCACTGCTCAATTAAATATTAGAAAAAAAAAACAACAAAAATATAATAAAAAGATGAAAAAATATTAAATTTTCAATTTTTTTTAAATTAAATTATTTTTAGTGAAATTACATTAGTTAAGAGAAATTTATTATATAATAGCTGTGGTTTTGTTTTTTTTGGTATTCTACATGTGCCAATTATCTGGGATAGTCAAATAAACCATTCGCATCAAATAATTTTTTATTTTTTAATTTTTTTTTTTTTTATATAATAATCTCTAAGTATTTTTCAATTTTAATTTTAAAAACTAAAATTAAATTTATGTGTTGTATTATGGTAATTTTTCATAAAATAATTAATTAATTAACCAAAATTAAAATTACTTGTTTTCCATATTGGGTGGTTTACGTTATGCTGATTACTATCTGGCAGATTTATCAGCATTATTTAAAAATAGATCAACATCTACAATACTAATAGATGTTACTAATAGAGACTAAATGACTATTTGCAACATCATATCCACGATTATTACAATAGCCTAGCACAAAATTTCATTCTCAGTCATTTTAATCAGTAGTCCTATAAAAACCATTAAGTAATATACTATTTAATCAGCAATTAATAATCAACATAATGTAAACCCCCCAAAAATTGTGCTTTTTTGTCATTAGAGCAGCGCCTCTGAAATTAAATATTTGAAAATTTTATCGCAGATAATGATAATGATAATGATAATGAAATTTGATGCGGATGTTGTTGGTTTTAATATTAAAATTTGTCACAGCCGTATATAGAACACCAAAAAAACCACAGTTATACGTATTTGTATATTGTAATTCTATTTGTTTTATTCTAAAAACAAATATTTCATGTACAAATACAATTATTTTACAAAAACAAATAATTGTATTTTTTTTTTTATAGTATAAATTTATAGGCTTTATAATTTTTTTAGACCATTTTTAAGCAATATTTATTGTTATTTGTTTGGAAAATAAAAGTTATACTTCAATTATTATAAAAAATATTATTATATACAATTATTATATTAAATTAAATAATATTTATTTCATTCGTTTTACGACGACAAATATAACTGAATTTTTGTGAAATTTCAATTTACTTATAAGAAAAACATTATCATGCCTATTACTACATAATGCTAAACAAAGGCTGGTTCAAAAAGTTAGTACTGCAGTTTTATAAATACATACATATTGATAGTTTTTTTTTATTCGATAAACAAAAATAGGTAAGTAAACATTGTTCAATCAAAGTGTACTAAAATGTACAAAATCACTAACATTATTAAACAAACATAATTATTTTCTAGCAATAATTTGAGAGGATTAGAATAAAAAGCCAAGTTCCGTATAGTAAAAAAGCAAACCGAAAAATTTTAAAAAGTAATATTATATTAATAGTATATTGCATATTTTCAAAATATTTTACAATGTCACAAATTCAAATTGTATAATCGGTTTTTAAAACGCAGAAAGTCTAAATTGTTTATTTTTATATTCGAAAATACGTCCGTGTTTATGGAAATTTTGAATAAATTAAGAATAAATATTTTCTATTTTCATCATTCAAAATAATGTAACTTCACTTTGACGAAGAAAATTTGAATATCAAAAAAATTGCGTCCCGAATCGTAAAAAAGAAAAATTGTACGTGTATTGCAATTGTTTTAAATTTTATTTGTTTATTGTTTTTTACAATATGGAACTCACCATTTGAATTATTTTGAATATTTAAATTTTTTATTTCGTATATCTGAGTTAAATCTGAATTTCAAGAGCTACTTAAAATGTTGTTAATTATTTTTGAAAATATTTTCCTTTTATTCTTTGTGCATTATTGTATAATTTTCCCATTTAATAACACTTTACTAAATATCTTTTTTTTTTTTTTTCAATTCATTTTAAAGCAATTAATGTTTTAGAAGTATGTACATATTATTTTTAAAAGTTATATCTAGTTTTAATTCATTTTTTCGATTTAAACTAATAATTCGAAATTCAACTTGCAATGAAATATAATTTTTTATTTATGCAATTCTATTTAAATACTATTTTGAATTTATAGATAAATATGAAATATTCACGTTTCCGCTAGAATAGATTATTTTAGATAGAATAATTTTGTGGTTTTCTTCTAAAAATAGATATCCGCATTATATTAAACATTTCTTCAGAATTCTACACTAAAACATATGATCTGATATCGAATCACATCTCAATAACAAAATTCAAATACATAAATTTAGATGCCTATCACAATTACTTTAATAATTCACTCTTTTTTCTTTCTTACAAAAAAAATGTTCCCCATATCCATATAAAATAAAGAATATTAAATTAAACTATTGCCATAGGACTTTAATGTTTATTATTGATTGAATTGTATTTTTTGTGATATTTTTGCACTAATAAAAACTGTATTTACTATCGAAATATCGATATTTAGTTGTAGTCGGGAATCGACTAAACTAAGATCAAATGCAAAAGCTTTTGATGATCTACAACATGTAGTTTGACAATGTTGATTAAACAAAATATTTTTATTTCAATTACATTGTTGTAAGTGTTGCAATTATTGTGATTTTTGCATTTTGATTTTTGACATTATTTTTGTAATATTTTTACCAATTATTTATATTTAATTTTTTATAAAGTTTTATATTTATATTTATTTTACATGAACCAGATCACTCATTTTCCAAATTTAAATGATTAAATGCAAATGAAGTGACAGATCACATTTTTGATTCGATGTTTTTTGTATCACTATATAATCAAATACACTGTAATTGGCTACGATTGACATTAAAAATTATATGACTTAAATCAAACTATTTAATCGATTAAACGGCAATGCAATCTTAATTTGACATTTCCGATTACATCTTTTGCAATGAAAATACAAATTTTTTGTGCAAAAATAAATACCCGACTTTAATTAAAACAATTAATTAAAATTTGATTGTTAATTTTAAATAACACAAAATTTACAAAAGGAATGAAATAAATATTTAGTTGTGTACATAACAAATATATGTTATGTACACCTTAAATTTTGATTTTATTTTATTTTTGTCATTTTTTTTTCTTTTTCAAATTGTTATATTCATGTGTTTTGAATATTATAAAATTTATATTTTTAAATTTTTGTTTCCAAAATTGTGTATTTAAATTATAAAAGCCACCAAAAAAAAAAGTTTAATTAAGATTTATGATAAAAAATATTAATTTAGTGTTTTATGAACTAAAAATTTTTATAAAAAAAAAAATACATATATTTCATTTATAACAGTAGTTTTAAATCTTGTTAGGAACTTATTATAAAATAAACTGTTTGTATGTAATTTACTTTTGGAATATCGAAATGATATTAAATTATTCACCCCAAAATGCATTTAAATAAATTTTATATATAAAAAAAGTTATAAAATAATACTCAAATATTAGTAATAAATTTGAATATGATAGTCTCCAGCCAAATTAATTTAATATATAATTAGAAAAAGTAAGTTAGTTAGTTTGAATGTTCGTAGAAATAATATTTATGGAAATATCCTCAAGTTTAAGGACTACTGTTTCAAAATATTACAATACATATTATTATTTTGTGTTTAATTTATAAATTGGAATTAATATATATATATACATATATATTTTAATTTTATTTATATAATATACTTATAGTTCAAATACAAATATATATATATATTTATTGTTTGTTTTTTAATTTTTTTGTTTGTTCATAATTTAAAAACGACATATTTATTAAAAATTTATTTAAATTTACTTTATAAGGCATTAACAATTTATATATTATTTTATTATGGTATTTTTATTACATTTAATCCTTTAATTTACATATAATTTTTTTATTTCATTTAATTTTTTTTTTTTTTTTGTTTTTTAGTTTTTTTATTTTTATAATTATATTTATTTAGGTTAGTTAATGTTTTCACAAGGTTTTTAAAGTTGGCACACGTTAACTTATTTTTTTTTTTTTTTTCTTTGTTATTTAGATAATCAATTTTATTTGTTTATTTTAAAAATAAAAAATCAAACAATAGCTCAGAATTATTTCATTTCTTAATTAATGTATACTTTCTAATGATAATTTTAGTTTGATATATTTTGTGTTTTTTATTATAATACAGCTTCGTAATTTTGTAAATTGAATAGAATAAATTTTATGTAATCAATAATCATTAAGATATTAAAAGTTAATTTAATGACAAAAGAAAACAAAATTGCTTAAATTTAAATACATAAATATGTATTATAATGATGTCAAATCATAAATTCTCTAAAGAAATATAATAAAATTTACCATAATCTCATGAAAAGGATCAAACAAATTAAATATTTTTTAAAATTTTATGAAATTAAATGTATTAAATTAATATCTTTTTTGGCATTTGATAATTATAAATTGTTTTATTGAATTTCAATACAGCTAACAAAGAAAAATTAAATTAAATACACTCTAAATGAGATTTGATAAATCTTTTGAAATTTATATTAAAGAATATTTGCATATTCATTTTAATGTTCTTTACTTTTTATCACATTTTCAAATATTTTTTTTCATTATACGTAAATATACATCTATATGTACATATGCATGAATATTTATTATTACGCTTTTTTCAAATGGAAAAACATCAACATATATATAAATATGAATATATTATTCATACATATTAAATATATTATTCATTTGGATTTCCATTATATTTTTAATATTTATTCTGAGCTAATTTGCTGATAATGATATCATTTTTAATGTTATTTTGTTTTTACCTTAACAATAAATATAATTTTAAATAAAAAAATATGGTATAAAACTAAATTTATTCTATGAATTTTTTTTTGTTTATGTCTAGATAATATTATATAATGATTTGATTAAACTTTTATAATAAAAACAATAACAAAAACAAAAGTATACGAAATGTTGATTATTATTTTATTTTTATAATTAATTTTTCTAAGACAAAATTCTTTCTTTATTTATTAAATATTTCAATTCGTTTTATTTCAAAATTCAGTTATGTTATTTTTGTTGCAAGTATTTTAAATATTTAATTTTATTATAAATGTTTATTAAATTAAATACGAAAATAAATTTAAATTGTTATTGAAAAATTAATGAAAATAAAATTATTGAAATATTAATATTTATAAATTTGATGCTGCTGCTGTTTTGATAGTTATAAGATATTTTATAATTGTTGTGGAAATATTTAAACATAGATATTATAGAAAAATATTTCATTCAGAAAAATTTATAAACATATTACATAATTCAAGAAGTTAATAAAATATAACATAACTAAAAGAAATCAATTTTCTTTCATGTTAATTTTAAGACAATAACAAATATACAAAATTTACAAAATTTAGGAATTAATATTTTATGTTTTACAAATCTTAATTTCAATGAGTAATTTAAAACCATTTACTTGAAGCCTTATATTGGACTAGAGATAAACTTACTAAAATCGATTTTTAATAAATTTGCTTTTTTTATGAATCGCTAATAAAAATAAATAAACTGCATATATGGACATGAAATTGAAGAGGAAATATTTGATAAAAATATTTTTATTTTTTAAAATTTTATTTATTTATTTATGTTAAAGAGATATTCTCGTACAAAGGCTTTAAAAAAAAATAAATAAAAAACTACATTGAGTTCGAATCGATTATGTAAGTTTTCTAATAAATTTTGTTATAGAACTGCAAGTTCATATTTTTTTGTTTATTTGTATGTGACTATGAAACTCGGTAATATCTGCTTATTAAATTTGAGGCTAGTAAGCTCAACACATGCAGTTACTATTTTTGTAATAATTAATAAAATTTTTCTTTAAAGTAAATAATTTTTTTATCATTTAAATTTAAAACTATATGTATATTATATGTATATATATGTTATTTATTACTATTAGTATAAATAAATTCTAACTTAAACCAAAATATTAAATTAATTTTCTCTTTAAAAAATGAAACGACATCTTAACGTTATTATTGATTTTTTTAAATTTTTTTATATAGATATATTTGAAATATATATATAAAAATCTTTAATATTCATTTAAAGAATATAAAACTTAGATTTCTATTTACAAGAAAAAGAAATCTAAACTTAAAATATAATTATTTTGAAATTAAAATAACTTTATAATATGTAATAATAACTTAACTTTTTTAAATTTTAATATGATTTAAGTAATTTTTTTATGCTTGAAAACAAAAGTTTTTATGATTAATTATAATTATTGGCGTAATTTCAATTTGAAGTTTTCTTCAGTATCAATTTCTTTATTATAATTTCATTATTTATTTTTCATACAATATTTACTAAAAACTAATACTATTCTATGTAATGAAACTTCCCCAGAAAATACCAAAGAAAAATTTTAATTATAATAAAAACGTATACCGTCTAAATTAAGAGAAAAATTGAAATAAAATAATAAAAATTAATAAAAAATATTCATAAAATATTTTACACATAGATTACTTTCAAATAGTGTTATAATTAACTTAATTACATTCCTACATTATATTGTTATTAATATATGTATATATTATTAATATATATAACTTTAATAAATTTTCTTAAAAATTATATAATATTTATGAATATCTATAAAAAAACGATTACTTCATTATATTCTACATAAAATTTTTATGTCGATTTATTGGTTTTACAATATATAAATATATATATATATATATTTTTTCTTATTTTGAATGCGTTGATCCATGTTGATGTTGTTGCTGTTGTTGTTGTTGTTGAGGTGTTGATGTTGTTGGAATTGCCGGTAGAGTATCACATCTTTTGTAAAATAGTAAATATGGTACACGAAGACCGCGTGGACGTAAGACACTACCTTCACTAATTGGTTTAACATTTGCATCATCATAGCGTAGCCAATTTGCATAACCACTATGATAAACATCACTAATATAATGTCCTTTAACAGCTTCTTTTCCATCATGATATACAACAGCAAATAAACGATATACTCTTTGTTTGGCCGAATATTTTTTCGAAGCTAAAATTTCTAAAAAAAAAAAAAAAACAATAGAATTAAATTTAAAAAAAAATATTTATTAATTATATCATATACAATTACAATCATAACTTACTTGTATCGATTTTCAATTCTAAAGGAAATTCAAATTGTTTAACTATTTTTGTGCAGCCATCAGACTTATAATCAAAAAATTTCAGATGTACAATTAAAATAGGAGGTAATTTTTCTAAGTTCATTTGTTGCCAAGCAACAACTTCTTGATTTGTTTTACTACATGTAACACCTTCAAGTTGATCTCGACCAACAAGAATTTCTAAAGCTTCACGAACAGATCCAGCTTTCTGTAAATTTAAAAATAATTATTTAACTAAAACTGTTTGTACAATAATTTTTCATTAGTGTAATTACTTCAATATTAAGTTGTAGTGTAAAGAATGGTTGGATAACATCTGTAGAATGTTCACCTTCACGTTGTAAACGTGATCTTAATTCACCACGAAATATATCACTTATTGGAGTTTTACCAAAATCTGTTTGACGGGTAACACTTCCTTTATTTCGATTATTATAAATCATCTAATAAAAAATAATTTTTTATATGTTAATTATAAATTGGATTTGTTAAAAAAATTTTTAAAACTTTACTAATTTTCATAAAATACGTATGTCAAAAATTAATTTAAATAAAATTAGTGAATCTAAATACTTACTTGCCAATCATCACCTTCATCAGTTTCACCTAATGCATTTCCATTTTGTTGGACAGGAATTTGAGTAACAGGTTTAGCCATAACTTTAATAACCTAAAATATAAGATAAGTTAAAAAAATTTGGAATTTTCAAGTAACTTTAATTTACCTCAAGCATTTCATCGTTTAATTTATTTAACACATAACTTAAGAATTCTTCAGCATCACCTTGTCTACCTTCATCAACATCTGGTCTACTTGAATTCCATAATTTATATATAGGTAATGCTTCAAAAGCCGAATCTGTTTGCAATTCTCCAACTAATTCATCATTATTTAAAGATTGTTTTTGATTTTGTTTTTGAGGTCTATCACGGCGATTCATTAATCTTACTCCAAAGGGCAATGTATTAAATTCGGAAATAAGTTGTGACATTGCATTTATTGTTGGTATTTTGGATTTATCTAAATGCATTGCTGAAGACTGTTTTGGGGCTGATTTCAACAGGTTATAAAGTGGTGAACAACCAATTAATGCTTGTAAAACCGCATTAATAAAACAATAATTATTTGGATTTTTTAAACCACGTGATTTCAAACTAATTGGTGAAAAATCTGTTTTATACTTCTTTAAGAAATCAGCATATTTTATTGTCCATTCATCTGAATTATCATTAGATTGTATGATTTGTTGATTATTAGATTTTCCGGATTTCATAATTGACCCGTTTTGTTTGTTATTAACTACTGTTGATGAAGATGTTGAAGTTGTAGATGTGGATGATTGTTTGTTTGATGATAAGACACCTTGTGAAGATGCTGCTGAATACGATAATACACCTGGATTAAGATTATTTTGTACATTTACTGTACTTTCAAATGGTGAAACTTTAGCGATAGGTTTTTTATTTACAGAAGTATTAATATTTGCTGTAGTAAGAGCAAAAGGATTATTATTATTATTATAATTATTATTATTAGTATCATTATTATCATTATTATTATTATTACTATTATTATTAATATTATTATTAATATTATTATTAAGTTTATTATTAATATTAATGTTATTATTACTGATATTACTATTAGGAACAGAATTATTAGATGATTTAGTCGCAAATAAACTAGCCCATGATTTTAGACCAGAAGGTGGTTGATTGATAACTGGTGCAGATGCTTTCGTTTCAATTTCTTTATTTCCAACAGTAATATTCACATTTAGTACATCATCTCTTTTTTCAACTTCCTTAACATTTTGGTCGTTTATAGTAGATTCGTGTTTCTTAGCATCAACTACACTAATAATATTTGGTTGTTGATTTTCTTGAATTTGATGAGGAACAGCAGTGCTAGCAATTGATTTTTGTTCAACTTGCACGCTTGATTGTACTCTTCTTTCTCTCTGGGGCAGAGCACCACTTGGAGTACCATTAACGGTTTGATTGTGTAAAATTACGTTTTCTTTCGGTTGCAATACAGCTGTATTTAATACAGATGTATTTGTATTAACATCAGATTTAATGTTAGATGCTATTGGATTAACCGGTAATCCCACATGTGCTGTTGTAATGTGCTGTTGAATTGGGGTAGCAGTAACTGCTACTGAAGCAGTTGTTTTCTTTATTATTTGCGAAGGAACATATGATGCGCTCTTTGTTTGTGACAAATGACTATGTTGATTTGTGATTACTTCACTGGATTGTGTAGATATTGTTTGGGTTTGAGGCAAAGGCTGATACTGTATTAGAACTACAGGAGCTGTAGCTGGAGTTTGAGTTTGAATTTGGACGTTCGGTTGAGTAATAGTAATAACTTTTCCTTCACCCTCTAATGCTTCTGGAGAACTGTGATAGTTTTTTGATGGGAAAAATTCTGGTACATGCTCTTCTGATCCAGGATGATTTTTACTTGGTACTGGAGATTGTATGTCATAGTTCTGTTCAATTGATGTACTTTCATTATAATTTGTACTTAAATTTGTTTCTTGAACGCATAATACATTTTCAGTTTGTTGTATTCCGTTCTCATGTTCTATATTTGGCACATTCTGATTATAGTCATAATTTTCGCCCCCATCTTTATATTCCAAATTATTTTCTGATTCACTTATGAAATGAGACTGTGGTTGTTGCTGATAACAATCATCTTGTTCTGGTGAAAGTTGTTGATATTGTTGTGGATAAGGATTTTGTTGATCAATGTGTTGTTGCAATGGTGTATTTATTTCTTGAATCATGTCATTTCGTTCGCATACTAAAATTGAAAGAATTGAAAAATAATTATTTTTAAATCAATATTTTATTTGTTTACCTGGTTCTGGTTCGTAAACATTAACTTCGTGTGAAATCATTACAACCTGTTCATGAATTCTGGGATAATGTTCGGATTGTTGCTCATGAATTATTTGTTGTTGATGAATTTCTTCTTCATTTACAGTGGCATGTTGATCATATATTTGTAATGAACTCATATGTTGTTGTGTTTCAATTATTTGTAAATTTGGATCATAATGCATTGTATATCCAGTAGGACTCATCATACTTGGTGTATCTGAATCGGTTATTGAAACTGCTGTGTTATGATTCATTTCATCATTTCCTTCATTTCCAGTCATACTTCCCATAACATGATATTCTTCTTGATATTCAATTGGTATTTCATGAGGTGCCCACAAATGTGGTTGCATCATACTGTTTCCAGCTACATTAATATGAATTGGCTGGCCATGCTGATCAACACCTTCAACATTTCTTTCATCACCCAATTGATATTCTTGAGATTGAGGAGCCGATTGCTGTAACATGTGTGGACTTGCTGAACTAATTATAAGAGGATAATTAAAGAATGGTCCCCCTGGTGTATACATTGATGTTAAATATAATGGTGCACCCGTAGCTTGCTGTGCTTGACTATGAGACACTTGTTGTGGTGGAACATGATTAAAAAATTGGGGTTGAGGGCAAGCAAATTGGGGATAACCATATGAATGATGATACCCTTGATTTAAAGCTTGACTATTTGGATCTAAACCATTTGCATTTGCAATGTCTTGTGGAGCTGGACTATTTATATGACCACGCTGGTTATAATCATTGCGTCGATTGCCATTGTTATTTCTTGGATTTGGATTATTCCGATTACGGCGGTTTCCATTTCTTGGAATTGTATTATTTTGTTGATTTACAATAGATTGCATAACCTTAAAAAAAAAGTTATTGAAAAAAATATATAAATTATAACTATTAATAAATTTTCATTTAATTTTTTTTTTTGTGTATAGATTTTATATGGTTTTAAATTTAGGTCTTACCGGTTCCATTGATGCTACATTTTGCTGTATTTCATTATTTGCTTGCATAAATGTTTGACCAGCTGGAATATATGCTGTATGAGCTGCCCAACCACCATGTAAATTAACATTTGCTGTTACATTATTAACAAACACATTACCTGGCAATGAAGCTGGCATTACAGAATAAATAGCACCTCCATGGGGTGATGCTGTTGGCACATATACATTTCCGGGCATTTGATAATGATGATGAGGATAATTTGCTGTTAAATTGTTATTTTGTTGTGAAGCAGAAACCACTTGTTGTGATACTACATTATTTTGTTGAGATTGTTGTTGCTGGTGTTGTTGTGATGGATGTTGCTGTTGTTGCTGTTGACTCTGCGATTGATGCAAAGTTTGTGATGAATTATGTTGTGCCATTTGTGAGCGATGATTTGAAAGGAAAACAAATATTGATGACCCAGTTTAAGAATTAAAATTATAAAAGTCAATCAAAATTCTTCCTTTCTTAAATACATAAAATTAAAAACAAATTTCTTCTATTGAATCGTAATTAGTTTTTACAAATTCTTATAATGCAAGATTTAAGGTAGTCCCTTGCTATTATACGGCGGATGGTCGACATATGGATTTTCTAAAAATAAAAAAGCAATTTTGTCAAATAAATATATTTGTTGATTATAAATTTACTTATTTAATTTGATCTAGTTCTTTTTCATATACATACGTAATAATAATAATAATAATAATTAAAACATTTTAACAAATTTAATTTATATGTAGGTAATATAAAATTTTTTTATTTTTAAATTTAATAAAATTAATATTATTTATTATAAAATGATAATTCTAAAAAATAATTCTATTTTAAACTAAAAAAGTAATTTTTCATTCTTGTTGGAGTTTTAAGTAATTGTTTATTTAAAATTATCTATATATTAAAAGTATCTATATTTAAAGTTGTTTTATAATTATTTAAACCAACATCATTTCAAAAAAGTTAATCAATCGATAATAATAATTTATTATAAAATTTTTATTATTAATTTCGTTATCTTTTCTAAAATATATTTTGAATGTAAAAATAAATTTAAATGCAAAAACTTTAATAAATACCCCACCATATGTTTAAAAACAAACGTCCGAATAAAAGAATTACAAGGAGTTTTTATTGTGTACATTAAAATTCTACTGATAAATACTATACACATTTATTTTTCAATTTTTTATAAAGATCTTATCATTAAGTCTGTGACTAAGTGACAGTAAAAAATATTGACCAAACTACATAATATATAAATGTATGTAGCTATATTGCAAAACATTTTTGCAAAATAACAATACTACTTTGAAATAATTTAGAAGTATATTTATCACTCACTGAATTTAATTTTTTTTTTATATTACTGAAAAATAATTTATATTTTAAAATTTAGTATTTTTAATTTTTAGTGATATTATAAATAAATTAACTAAAATTGAAATAAAATTGGTAAAACATCAAATAAATTTTTAAAAAATCAACTAAATAGTTTAATAGGTTCAACCTATACTTTGTCCAGAAACTTATGAGTACACTTTCTTATATTGATCTATACCTTATTTAGTGTCCATATGCACCATAAAAATATTGGAAAAAATATGCCAACGTCAACACGTCAATATTTAGTAAATCGCAATTAAAATTAAAAAAATAAAATAAAAGAAAACACTGGAAATTTTGTCAATCGAAAATTTCTGCTTCAGCAATTATTAATTTATTTCTAAACATCAAAAATAGTTAATTATATATTACTTAATAAAATCTATAGATAAAATATTTAAATTCTTTTGATACGAACATAGAAAATTTACTATATAACTTTATAAATATACTGACTGAAGACAAAAAAAGCAATAATCAAGAAACCGGCACGATTTTTTTGACATAAGCTAATGTACTTACGAAATTATAAAAGTGGTGTTGTTCCCAATGAACAAACCGCACACTTTCTTGATTTTTTTTTATTTTTTTTTTTTTGTACATGTGAGTATGTGAAAATGAATGAAACCTAATTTTTTTTTTTTTTTTTTTTTACATTTTTTATAATTTTAAAGAAAATTTGCATAAATTTTAAAGAAAAAATATAGAATTACAAAAACATATGTCAACATTTGAAATAATAAATATAAAAATACATTATTTGAAAGACATTTGAATACAATTTCTACCATTTAAAATTTAAAATTATGAAATGAGTTTTAATATTTTTTTTTTCATTTCACACAAGTGTGGGTCATTGGGTTCATAGTTCTGATTTTTCAATAAACGTACAAATATTATAAAATATATTAACTTACCGATTAATTCTCTATATCCGTTATATATTCAATAACATATTTTTATTAATTAATTGATTAAATTATTCACTTTAGAATTAAATATTCTCTAAAATTCAACATCGTCACCCAATCACATTTTATAAAAATCTTTAATACCAATCCAAAGAATTTCCCTTTAATATAATGTTTATTGGGTAATTTTGACAATTATCGAATTTTTTTATTAATACCTTGTAGAATCCTATTTGGTTGAAATAAGTGGTAACGCATTTCCAATTTTTTTAAAAAAATATTTTTATTTGATTGAATTTTATGTTAAAATGGGTTAGCGTGGCAGTAAAATTAAAAATTTAATTTTTACGTTATCATTTTACTATAACTACAGGCTTAGAGAATTTAGAAAATTTGTTATAGACATCATATTGTTAACACACTTAAAGGTAGAAAATAACAGTCATATGTTATATTATAATATGTTTTAAATTATATATTTATCACAGAAGGTGATATTAAACTAAAAATCAAATGCTTTGATGTGTAAGCGCGTATTCAACTTTATCGTACAACTAATGCAGTTAGACATTTAAATGCGACCTTAAATCATCAAAAAATAGTGATATACTTCTGCCAGACACAAAATACCAAAATACTAATATTACGTTATATATCAATATTATCAACATATAATATCCTTGATATTATGAAATATGAATTTCAGACACCTCCAGACAAACCCAAATTTTAATGAGATGACTACTTTTGCAGGGTGGGTAATCGATTATTTTATTTATTTATTTATTTATATAATATCAGTTCACCTATATATCTATGAATAAGTTTGTTCAGTAGATGTTAAAACAGAATCGGAAAGAACAGTTTTGAACAATGACAATTATTGTCAAACAATTTAGAGCCACTTAGAACAGAATACACTGAAAACTCTTTTTGATCTTTTTTTAACTTGTTTTTTCTAAAATTTTTTTACTCTCAAATTTCTTTGTTTAGCTGTCAAAACTTAAAGAAAAACCACAAAAGTTGTAAGTAATATATCATGTAATCGAAATACGGAAATATGATTGCTTTTTTAATGACATAAAATTTTAAAAATTTAATTTTAACCCATTGATCAAAATAATCGCAGCTATAATGCCGCATTGCCGCAGCTACAATCAGCCAGTTGCAAAATGTCAAAAATATATCTATCAAATTCCATTGAACACAATAAAGCGTTAACTGCAGACCTTGGCGTTTTAAAAAATATAAATCTACCAAATAGATTATCAAAAACAACTACCAAATATCTTTATTTTTTTTTTAGAGAAATTACAGCATTTAAATTGTAAAGTTAAAATTTAACTAACTGGTGGCTATGCTGACATACTTGGCTAATTCCATTCCGTTCATTTGTATTTGTTTTCAATTACAAGTTTTAACTTTGAAAGTAATATTTTTGCGTGTCTGCATTTATTCTGTTTGAAGCGCTAAAAATATCAAATTACATATTATGTATACCTTTGACAGACTATACTTCATTAGACTAAAATACTTCATTATGAAGAAAATCTGCTTCATAATGAAGCTCATTAATGAAGTAAAATCTACTTCATTTACCATTAAATTAAGAAAAAAGCCATCTGTTGGAAATTTTAAAACTAAATTTTTATTGAAAATCTAAATATTTGAAAATAACATTTCGAATTGACATTTTAATATTTTGTTTTGAATTATAATTCGAATTATCATTTTCCTATCTTATTTTGGTCAAGTGGTAAGGTGATAGTGTTATTATTGAAAAAAATAAAAATAATGAAAAATAATTGAATATAATTGAAAATAAACTTTCATTATAATATAGATACATAATAAAATGTCTTAAAACCGTTCGGGGCAACAATTCAAAAAAAGTTAATAAAATAACTTTTTTGTTTATAATATAAATTTCTCATTATATTTATTTTTTACAAGGAAAAAATTTCCTCCCAGTAAACAAAAAAAAAACACAATAGGAAATTTTGTATTATAAAATTTTTATTTCCTTAGTTAAAACATAAACCATTGGTAAAATCTATTACAATAATATGTACTATTGGTTTAGGATTTTCACTAGTCGAGTACAAAAAGTTAAAAAAATGTACTTTAATTATTTAGTTTACAATTTCGCAAAAAAAAATCCCAAATATAAATATCATTAATGTTTAGTCGTTGAGTAAATACGGAAATCATTTTTGATAAATATATAATATTTAATAAATGATTTAAAATCTATATATATAAATATTTATTTAATTGTCATTAAATTATAGTATATTGTATACTTAGTGTTTTATGGTTACTGGATATTCATATCGAATACACAAACCGAAAATATATTCGTATTTGGATAAAAATGAAAAATCATTTTTATTTCGAAAATTTGGTTAACATTTTTGATATACTAAACTGTACTCAGCTTTATTTTGGTAACGGTAAATTTTAAATTTGATTTACCGGTTACTGCTGAATATTGTGCATACACATTATTATTTCCCCAATCTTGGGGAAATTTAAAATGTTATTTTTGCTTAGAATTAAATTTCAAATATATAAAATCCCTTATCTAATCTTAGAACCTTATGAATATGTTCCACAAAAATAAATAAAATTCCCAATTTGATGAAATAACAAAACACAAAGAAAAAGAGAACAAACAACTATTGAAATTTGTTTTTATTATTTTTTCAAGCAAAGTTCAAGTTTTTACGATTATAATTTAAAAAAAATTCAATAATATTTTTATTATTTTGTTTTTTCATTAATTTTTATTAGAAACTAATGTCAATATGAAAATTATTTGTTTCAGCTATAAGTTGATGTTAATTCGATGTTCAGATTAAAAATCCAGACTCCTGGAGTTCTATTAATTTAAAAATGTTTGTATGAATATAAGTATCTATATCTGATAGTATGTAAATGTAATGTACATGCAAGTCCTGGACCCTGATGCTGGTACATAATTATCACAAAACATTATACATGGATAATGTACACATGTTATGTTACATACATAATGTATTTGAAGTTGTGGGCGATTGTATTTCCTTTTTACGTGGCATTTAAATGCAATTGTCCATTAACAGCATATCATTTATTCATAAAGTGTTCAGAGTTGAGTTCCAGTAATAATTCATTCGTTGATTTAGTTATTTAGTATAATTATTAATTAGGAGATGTTCAGAGAACAGAGGAAAAAAAATGACAAAAGTTCTGGTTATATTATTACTAAATATTATTTTGAACCTGTTCAAACCGAATTAATTTATTTCCGTAATGTATCGGCCAAGCAAGTCTCATAAAATACTGTAAAAGAAAATAGAATTCCGAAAATAAATTATACCTAATTAATAACCCAGTAAAAGAAAATATATAAAATAACTTGGAGTAACAAATTAAATTTTAAAATAGGTATTTAGGCAAGATTTAATAAACTAAAAAGAGCTAGGATGGTAAGCTTTTTCAATCAATTTTTAGCTTCATCAAATCTATTTTATTCAGCAATAAATTTCTGTTTAAAAATTCAAAATTATTAACTTAGGGTTAAAATAGGGTTCTGATGCTCCTCGCCAACATTAGCTCATGAAATGGAAATTTTAATTCTAAATATTATAAATCCAGAAACAAAAACAAAAAAAAAAAAATCAAACTCTATAATAAAATTATGTAAAATACTTAATCATATATTTTATAGAATATTATACTGTAGGCTCTAGAGCTATACACCTAGGTTAAATATTTTTAATAATAAAGACCAAAAGCTACATAGATAGGTTTGTTTCACTAATTTCAATTATTGATCGATTTTGGTTATTATACCATCATCAGAAGACTGAATCACAAACCACTATACTATGTATATTGTGAATATAGATTTCGTCTTTCATAAACACTGTAATATGAAAAAAAATATGTGAAATTTCTCTTATAGAATAACAGGGTCGGTCCAAAGTAGATTATCAAACTCAGTATTCACCGATTTAATGTGGTCATCACTGAGACTAGATCCAATGTCAGAACACTGACATAATTTTTCATAGGTCATGGCTCATTTAACAAACATCTATTCAAAATTGTTATATATTGAACACAGGCAGGTGTAGATTCAGCTTAGAACAACTGGGATCCTCCTCTCACATTTGTTTGCGTAGTCCATAGCTTGTAAAATCCATAAGTATTTCCAGGAATACACTCACATTGTTAATTCTGTAATTGACATCAAGGACATAATTTTGTAATTTGTAGATAGCAAACGGGAAAGTACAATAGATCTTAAGAGGTTGTATTTACATAGACCTTCCCATAAAAAATGAAATAAAAGGTAAATTATGTAATGCATAGTTGTGAAACATATTTTGAATTGATTGAAGTCGATTATACCCATTATAATGATTGGAGTAAAATACCTGAATCGCTTCTTCACCATTTTATTCAATATTTCCTTTCAATCTGGTACCTTTCTTTTAATTTGAAAAAAGTCTTTTATAAAACCTACCCACAAAAAAGATGGCAAAGATGATGTAATTAATTATCGTCCTATTCCCAAATTATCTTCAATTCCTACAGTGTTTGAATTAATTGTGTTCGACTCTGTTTATTATCACTGGGCTACTTTCCTAATACATAATCGACATGGATTTATAAAAAGTAAATCCGTGGTAACTAACCATGTAGAAGCAACGCCAGCCTGTATTAATAATATGGATGAAGGCCTGCAAATAGATAATATTTATACAGATTTTAGCAAATCTTTTGACATTTTGTCTCATAGTATTAGGACCTTATATTACTGAAATTAAGTAAGTTAGGTTTCCCGGTATTTTTCTTTAAACTGGATCAATTCATATTTATAGTTGATAGATCCTATAATGTCTTATTTAGGTCGTTTACGTCATTATTTCTGTGTATGATGTTGCATCTGTGATTTAAAATTGTGAGCTACAAATTTATGCAGATGACATGAAAATGTGCAAAACAATAAAGTCCATTAATGACTCAATCCTACTCCAAACTGATTTAAACAATTTCTATCTTTGGTCTAACAATAATAATTTAATACTTAATATTAAAAAGTGTGTTTTAATGGGCTATACACGTCGTTCCCAACCAATCTTTTACAATTATTCACTTAATGCTGAATTATTGTTAAGAGTTACTTCCATTAAAGATTTAGGAGTGTAGTTCGACGATAAGTTAACATTTAAATTACACTTCAACTGCATTATAAATAAATCAAATTCCTTGCTAGGGTTTAAAAAAAGGTGGTCTAAAGAATTATCTGATCCCTATATTTTAAAAGCTTTCTACACAACATTGAATCGACCTGACTTGGAGTATGCTAACCAGGTATGGTCTACATTCTATGATGTTCATATATACAAAGAATCGAAATCATTCAAAGAAGTTTTCCTTGAGAAGATCCGATTCGATTGCCACCTTACGAACATAAGCATACTCAATACTGATCTTAAGATGAAATCCAAAATAGAAATCACTCTATTAATAACTGCATTTAGGTATGTTCATTGAATGACAATTTCTCATATAAAGTTACACAAATCACAGTTTTTTAAAGTTTTTTAAAGATACTCTGTTAATAACACTGTGGCAATGAAAGTATAGTTAGAAGCATAATCGATGTTAAGTGATGATTAAAAGATATGATATTATACTTGTGCTTGCATTATTCAGTGTTAAATTAATAACTTTGCACCAATACTATTGCACATTCATCTTGAAGCACAACAGTGTCCCCTAAATATTTTCATGTCATCCGCATAGGTAAATAATAACGCTGAATGATGAATAATGAAAATTCTAAATGGCTGCCTTGATGGACATTACAATTGGCATGGAACGTCTCGGATGTGTTTAATGACTTTAATGACGACGTGTATAGCACATTAAAGCACACTTTTTAATATTAAGTAGTATATTATTATTGTTAGACCAAAGATAGAAATTGTTTAGATCAGTTTGGAATAGGATTGAATCATTAATGGACATGGCATATGGAACGTATTGGATGTCTTTTAGAACATTGTTAGACCGTTTCGATAGGTAGAATCTATTTTTCTATCTTTTTCGAAGGATTAGATCCCACCATACTCTATGTATTGCAATAAAATTGAATTGAATTGAATAGAATAAATTAATCTTAATCTTATCATTATTAAATTTAAATTTAACTAAGGTGATTTAAAAAAAAAAACAAAAAAAAAAAACAAATTTTTAATTAACAAAACATATAGCAATAATGTTATCCTTATAGATTAGCTCAACACTGCAAACCGTTTTTTTTTTTCAAATTAAGGATTAAATCTTGTATTTTGGTGAATAATGTAGAGTATCTTAAAAATTTATTAAACTTTATTGCTAACACATTAATCTTCATGTTTCATTGTTTTTGTATTTAAAGTTATCTAAAATTAGTTTACAAAAGTTTCTGCGATTCTTAAAATTTTGTTAAATTTTTTTTTATTTTTAATTTAATAAATTAAAAACTTTATCTGTATTTTTTTGTTTATTTTAATCAAACACAAGAACTTAAAATGATGAATTTATATACAACAACGTTTAACTTGAACTAGTGAAGTATTTCAGAGTACAGGAAAATGTTCCTATAATCAATAGAAAATTTTGAATAGATTTATTAATGAGTGGGTATATTTTTGCACTGTGCGGTTCCACATTCAATAACTCTATTTTATTCCAAACAAATTTTAATAAATAATTTTGAACCGCTTTGGAATTTCCACTATGTGCATATGGGCTATTAAATATACTGTCAGATAGTTAGTTGGAAATACAAACATTTTTAATACTATACTAAGTACTGGTACGTATCCAGCGGTATAAAAATGCGTAAAAGTTATTCGTATACCTATATTGAAAAAATAATCCCACCATTGATGATTTTAGACCCATCTGTATATTATCAAGTTTATCCAAGGCTTTCGAATTTATCCTACATAATAAAATAATCAATTATGAACAGCATGCTAAATACATTTCAGTCAGTGTTCCGAAAGCGACACTGTACTTAATCTGAATTGCTTGAAATCACTGATAACATGTATATTGATTTTGATGCATCTGCTGCTCTTCTACTAAATATTTATCTGATATTTACCGGCGTAAATTTTATAGTACCTGTTAGAGATGTTTCCAAAGTCATACTTGATTGTACCTTTGAAAACTATCTGAAATATAAATATACATGCTTTATCAGAAAAATTATATCTAAAAATACGCCAGAATATCTCTATGAGGAATTAACCCATGGTAGGTCACTAAAAAGTCCAAGCTTGATTGTTCGAAGACAGACAGGAAGATTAAGAAATCAATCCTTTTTTGTAAGGGCAGTGGCCTTATGGAATTATTTGCCGAATGTTCTCAGGTGTGAGTTATGTAATTCTAAATTTTACAAACTTTGTTGGGTGTACTTTAAAGAAAAGTTGTAGCCATTATTAACATTAATAATTTTAATATTGAGAATTATTGTTTGAAATAATGTTTGTTATGTCTGTTATGTTTAGAAGATGTTTTTGTTAGGAGAAGAAGTTTTTCATTCAAAAATTTTATATACATTTTAAATTTTCTTTTTTTTTTATCATTATTATTTTTTTTTTCTTTTTCTATTTATCTTTGCTTTACTGTTAACTTTCATAGATTAAGTTAGTTTAAGTACAATGAATTTTTACATTATTTTTTATCATATACTCTTGTAGAGACTTATTACCGCCTCATGAATATGTACATAATGATATAAATAAATGAATAAATAAAATCTGATTGATTAGGAACGATTTGTTGTCATTAATGAAGTTATGTCGGATTATTTAATTATACCAAACGTGGAGTGGCACAAGGATCATTATTGGGGACGATTTTTGGCTCCCCTGAGGGAGATGTTGTATTCACGTAGAACCTAATGACTACATTCTAAAGATACCTGGTGTTCCTAGCTTTCCAAAAATATATATATTTAATGGATTTTCTCCTTTAGGACGAAAAGGACATTTGTTGAAAAGGTCCTTGTTATTTTGATGATTTTGTATAAAAACCGTTATATCTTTTGATCAATTAGATATATATATATATATATATATATATATATATATATATATATATGTATATTCAGTTATATATTCTATATAAAGATAACGATATGGAGCATATTTTAATGTTTATTTGATGATGATTGGTGCTGCCGTTACGGAGCTACTGCAGTTCAAAGTAGAACATTTTTATTTACATTTTTATTAATTTTATTTTGGTCTGGAAATAATTACCTAAGATTAAATCCAAATCTAGAGATGCAAACCGGTTTTTGAACCGAACCATAAAACCACTGAACCATTGATATTTTCCGAACCAAAACCATAACCAAAACCAAACCACTTTTATAATGAATTGGGCGAACCAAACCAAAACCGAACCATTTCTTAAAGTAGTTCTGAAACCAAACTACAAACCAACAAAATATATGGTGGTTTACGGTTTGGTTCATGTTTTAATCTATTTTTTAACATTTTAAATTTTAACATAACTAATAAAAAAAACTGATACTCGAAATCGAACGTCATGAAGACAAAATTTGTTTATAGGGAACGAAAAAAAAGTCAAATTCAATACGAAAAAAGTCAAATGTTGACAGTTGATTTGACTTTTTTCCAATACACGAATTTATAACATTTCTGAATTTTAAAGTTGTGACTATTGTGATGTGAATGTGAGTAATTAAATTAATTAATTTCTTATGATTTTTTAATTATAATTTTTTGTTTTTTTTTCTCAACGTTACCCCAAAGAAAATGGCCAAACAAAAAAATAACGAAAACCCAGTATTTGAAAAATTTTGTTTTCAGATAGAAACAAATATCAGCAAATGTAATGTGTGTAGTTTTGTTATCAAAAGCAATCACCCCGAAAATCTAATGCGACATCTTAAGAAGATTGTATATAATATAGTATATGTAATCTGTAATGTATATAAATAATTTTATTTTTAAGAAAATTGAACCAAATCCGAACTGCACCGAAAACCATAAATAAAAATATTTATTGAACCAGAACCAAACCAAAACCAAATTTTGAAATTTTTAGAACCAAAAATTAAAATTAACCTTAAACCAAAACCGAACCAGATCAAAAAAGTTTTTGGTTTGCATCTCAGTTCAAATCAAAAGAAATGGTTATATATATTCGTGAGGTATAGCTATACATCAAATTCGTCTAAAATCAAAATGAATGACGCAGTTATTCAATATGTTGAGAAGACGAAAAATTTAGGGTTGATCTCATATGCTTTTAATAATACATTAACTTGGTGAGACACCACATTAATCATATATCCAACAAGGTCTAATTTAACTTACGAAAATTATGGAATATTTCATTCTATCGTAAAAAAATAGTACAATCACTTATAACACCATTCATTTCCTATATTGCGATGTTGTTTACTCCGGAATGAGTGTAGAAGAGCTTAATAGAATACTCTAAAAATTATTTTTAACCCTTTACTTCACACGAAGCCATTCATGGCTTCTTAAAATTCTGGTGAAGTTTTGCTATATAATTATAACAAATTAAAATTCGAAAATTACTTTAAAAATTCATAAATGGCTTGCTGTGAAGTAAAGGATTAATGTATGTAAGCATGAGAGTGTTAGAGATGGGTCGAAAACAATACTAACTTAATATTCGATAGTTTTTTTATGAAAACAATTGTGCTAAATTTTATGCCAGAATACTTAAATGCTAAGATAGAGGTGAGTTCGTCATTCAGTGGGTTAATAACCATCATACATATACCATTGGTAACGAATGTTAGTAAGAGTTAAAAATAAAATACTTATCTAAAAATTATTAAATCCATAATTTTAAGGGCCAGGATGATCCCAGTAACAATTTGGTAAATTAACTTGATGTAAGACCGATCGATGTTGTTGGAGAGATTTCATGCTTATCGAAAGCAATCAAAGGAGGAAGTTGAAAATAGGCAGACCATGAAGAAGCACGTAGTGCAAAACGTAAAAATATATGTTGAACTGCTTCAATACATGACCAAACTCTGTAAAGTCAAATGTTGACATTTGATTTGACTTTTTTCCAATACACGAATTTATAGCGTCTTTGAATTTTGAAGAAAAATTTAATCTTAGTCTGGTTCTTATATTTTTGGCTATATAGCACATTAACAGGCTGACACATTTACCACCTTTAAATTTTTTTTTTTTTTTTAATACTGTCAGGTTAATGCTTTGAGCAAGCACATTAGACATCTATTACTAGACGAAAGCTTGCTACATCTGGTTGGCGTAATATATCATCATCCATTATGGTTGGGAAGTCCACCGCCACCTTTGATTAGAAATATGTTAAAATAAACAAAACCAGATAAGTACATGCTGTTAGTAGAAAAGTAAAACAAATTATAGGCTAATACATTTGTCAATAATTATACATTAATGAAAAATACTTTAAAATATTAGGTCGAAAAATATCTTGATCAAAAACATGTAAGTACAAATTTCTTTAAGTAGATTTGATAGCTGTGAGTAGGTTGTTCCATTTATTTCTAAAAAATAATTAAAACTAGATTATCCAATTTGGATGAGACTATAGAGTAACCATTATTTTGTTAGCTATGCTGTATTTATATTTGATTAATAGAAATGTTAACTAGATCCTATTCCTTTGACTCATATATTGCATGGGATATCTATTTAATTGATAATGTTCGTATTAAACAATGTACACAAGTTAATCAAGAACAATATATTTACTGTACATCATGAATTGGGTCACATAAAATATTTTCTAAAATATCAACATTTACCATATGTATATAGAAATGGTGAAAATCCTGGTTTTCATGAAGCTGTTGGTCATGTTTTATCATTATCGGTAGCAACACCAAAATATTTGGAAAAAATCGGTTTATTAAAAAATTATAAACCAGATCAAGAAGCTCGTATCAATCAATTATTTTTAACAGCATTGTATAAAATTGCTTTTCTACCGTTCGCATACACATTGGATAAATATCGTTGGAAAATTTTACGTGGTGAATTAAAACCAGAAGAATGGAATTGTGGTTTTTGGAAATTACGTGAAAAATATTAGGTATTGAACCCCTAGTAAAACATTCTGAAATTGATTTTGATGCTATAGCTAAATATCATGTTTAAGCTGATGCTGAATATTTAAAATATTTTGTTTCATTTATAATTCAATTTCAATTTTATAAAGCTGCATGTATAAAATCTGGTCAATATAAGCATGGTAATCCACTACTTTATCATTAGATAATTGTGATTTTTATGGTAGTACTGAAGCTGGAAATGCTTTTAAGTCAATGTTATCATTAGGAGCATCTAAGCCATGGCCAGATGCAATGGAAGTATTTACAGGAGAGATAATAATGTCTGGATATGCTATTCGAGAGTATTTTAAGCCATTAATTGTTTGGCTTAAAGCTGAAAATTATAATTGTTTAATAATAATTGACCAGAAAAAATGTTGAAGAAACTAAATGCAACTGCTACTAAGCAATACAACTGCTAAAATAAAATTATTACAGTATACGATTTCTATAAATCGAAAAATTAATTTAAAAATGCCTACACGATAAACTATTCCGATGACCGTGATTTGTACCGTTTTCTATTATACCAAATACCCTGATCACTGGGATATAGTTAGCCTTTTCTATCATACTAATTTTCAATCTTTGACAATTCACTCACAACAACTGTTCTCTGTAATAAATAGAACTGAAAAATTTGAATAGTGCCCCTCTAAATATCTTTAGTATTTATTCGTCTGTTAAATTAGGTAATCAAAGAGATTATTCCAATGCCAGAGCACTGACGTAGTTTATACACAGTACAAGTACTTTTTTTGATCACATTAGGAGGAGAGCTATAGTCGGGTTCGAAGCATCGATTTTCAAAATGTTATTCTCAAAATCTTGCTTTCGAATACATCATATTCCAAAATATCATTTATCAAAATTTTATAAAAACTCTGAAAAAGGGAGATATGCGGTTTTTGTTTCCAACAGATTTTGAAAAAATGAAATTTTGAAAAAGTGAGATTGAAATGAGATTTTAAGAAACGAGATTTCGTTGAGAGGTCATTATTGAAGAAATACCATTTATGCTTTACTTTTAAAAATAAAAAAAGCTCATATTTGACTTTAAATAACCTAGAAATAACAATTAAAATCTATGACAAACAAAATATCACCGTATATCATTATTACACTTTATTGCAAATCCCCAGCAGTGTATTATATTAAAAAATAGTATTAATTAGATAATGTAATGGTAACACAACCCTAATTATAAGTATTGCCAACTACATAGTTGAAGGAAGAAAGTGTAGTGTAGAACTGTAGATAATAATTATTAATAAAATATAGATCAGTGTAAAGTTAATACAGCATTCAACAAATACATGTGTTTTAATTTTCAATAAACCCAGTTTAGTTTTTTAGTTATTGGATTTCTACTAAGTCTAAAATATTAAACTCTGCATAGACTAGAAATATAAACTAGTAAAATGTGGATATAAAAAATTAATTAAAACTATTTTAAATAGTCCAAAAAGTCTATATATAAAGACTAAGAAAAGTAAATTATTAATTTTGTTGTTGTTTGTTTTTGTTTTTCTTATTAGAATTTTATACACAATGATTATTCATGTTAAAATACTTTATACAAAGCAGAATTGTGTTTGTACCATTAAAATATCCTTTAAAATAATTTAAAACATAACAAAAAAAATAACAAAAAAATGTTTGTCCTATAGCTTACAGTTATAAAAAAAATTTCATATTCTTTTTTTTAAAGTGTAAAAAATTGTTTATACTTGTAAAAACAATAATAATAAACATAAATTAAAACAAAAATTTAATTGTTAAAAAAGGAACAGTCTTTAAATAGAATTCTCATTAAATATATTTAATAGTTCTTATTCTATTTCTACATACCTCTGTATAGTAGAGTCTAAATTAGAAATGGTCCTATTAAATTATAGATGTCTAACAAATTTGGTTTAAATTAATTTTTACTTAATTTAAAGGATACTTTAAAAAAGAATATTTTTATCAATGCAAACAAAAAAATTGGGAGATAATCCTGAATATCAGAAATCATTGTGATTGACACATCCAAAGGGCTTACAGATACAATGAAACAAATAAGTAAGATGAAATAAAGATTGATAGGTCACAAAAGATTAAAAGATTACATTTTACCCAAAAAAACGTGCCCAAAGATATCGTGGTAAAGTGAAGGCATTCCCAAAGGAAGATCCTAAGAAATCAGTTCATTTAAAACGTTTTATTGCATACAAGGCTGGTATGATTCATATTGTTCGTGAAGCAAATAGACCTGGTTCAAAAATTAATTAAAAGGTAATTCTTGAAGTTGTTATTGTATTTGGAACTACACCGTTGATTGTTGTTGGTGCTGTTGGTTATATTGAAACACCATTTGGAATATAGCTCATTTTCAGATAAGATTGATTAAGCAACGTTAAAAGAAATCTCATATTACGGAAATTATTATTGGCTCATATTAATGGTGCATCAATGGAAAACAAAGTTAAATGGGTTAAAGAACATTTAGAAAAACAAATCCCAGTTAGTCAAGTGTTTGGTCAAGATGAAATGATTGATTGCGTTGGTGTTCCTAAAGTTAAGAAAAGGTTTCAAATATGTAACTATAGTTGTTTACATTCAAAGAAATTACCACGCAAGATACACAAAGGTTTAGGTAAAGTTGCTTATATTGGAGCATGGACTTGTCCTGCTCAAAAAGTTTATCATCATCGTACTGCAATCAATAAACAAATCTATCGCATCGCAGCTGGTATTCATAGGGGTTTGTCCCGAATGCCGAGTTTTCCAAATCCCACTTTTTCAAAAGCCCGCTATTTAATATCCCGCGTTTTTAGTTGTTTTTTTCCACTTTTTTGTATCCAACGGCGGCAGTAACATACAATAAATTAAAAAAAATATTCTTGATATAAATACACTTAAAAGCGGGATTTTTTTTAAGAAAAGCGGGGTTTTTAATGAGAGCGGGATTTTAAAAAGCCAGATTTAGAAAAGTCGGCATTCCTCCGTATTCATAAGAGGGATGGAAAGATTTTGAATAATAATGCTGTAACTGAATATGATTTAATTAATAAATCAATTACACCCATGGGTGATTTTCCTTGTTATGGTGGAGTAAACAATGATATTGTTATGCTTAAAGGATGCCTTATTGGTTCTAAAAAACGTATTATTACTTAACGTAAATCATTTTTGATACATACTATTAACAACTACTTAAATATAAAGATTTTGTTTGTTAATACATTAATTTTTTAATAGTAGAACACTTTAATAAGTACAAAATTGTACAACAGTTTAAGCTACCTCAGTACAGTTTATTAATTCAATGAAATATACTTACTTGAAGAAAGAATGTTAAATGAATATTAACGGGCATATAATGCTTCAATAATTAGCAACACTCCATCTAACACGTGCATTGCTGGTGCAAAATACATGTTGCTTTGCCTAATTTATCGTATTCTTGGCTTAGTCAGCTTTGTTGTCCTGCTAAATTTCATCTAATAACTGTGGTCAATGTTAGACAAAATCACCTTAATCGACACAAATTGAATGAAATATAAAGTGCACTTTACTCTTAAAATCGAATTTTGACTGTGAGTTATAAAATTTAATTGAAATTTAAAAATTATTTTCTCATTACGTCTATCAAATCAATTCAATCAAACAATCAGCTGGGAATTGATATCAGCCACAAGGCCGTTAGTATGACTACAAAACAAATAATCATCAAGAGTTGCAAGAAAAAAACATTTTTTATTTACAGTTAATATTCAGGAAAGGTTTTTGTTTGATGGAATTCACTTAATGAAACCTGGTGAAATTTTATTATTTCGCAAAGAATTAATTTTCAAACTGTATATGAAAAAAAACATAAAAAATAACTTAATGAAACGTAGTTCTACACAAACATAGTATAAACACGTCTGTACGGAGAATAGTACAAGTGGTAAGGTTGAATTGTCTAAAGTCGGACACATTTGTTTTTAAATATTATAAAAACATAAAATTAAAGGGAATTTCGGGTATAAGTAAACTTTTCTTGTTAACACCTACAAAATTTTAAGATCATACGTTTTTCCATTTAAAATTGGTACTGAGTTTTAGTTCCATAGGAACGGTTCAGTGAAGAAAGGTAAACATTTTTTTGAAGTGTTAAAAAACAAAATTGAAATTATATTTTTGTCTTACTTAGGATAATATTTTTAGGGTAAGTTGATTAATTAGAATAAAATTAAATAATATGACGTTAATTCTATACTAAGAAATATATTTAAAAATTAAATATAAAATATTGTCCGTCTTTGAGTATACAAAATTTTTAGTCGGACAGAATATCCGAGTGTAGAATCACTGTATATTTTTATAGTGCTACTGTCGGACAGTATATTTTCTTGTACAATTTCTATAAAACTTTATAAATTTCGTAGAATAGTTCGCGGCATAAAATAGAATGATTTTCCCAATTCGAAAATACTACGTAGATCTGGTTGAAAAGGCTGTTACCGATATAAAATTTAATAAAATATCTGTTAGTATATGGCTGCAAAAAAATACAATGTTCCTAGATCATCATTGAATAACAGGTTTACAGGCAAAGTTTGTCAGTTAAAACTGCAAATGGGGCAGGAAACAGCTTTGACTAATGAAGAAGAAATATAAATAGTTAATTGGATTAAAAATCTAACAAAATGTGGGATTTGTTGAACACAATTCAAAATATTGTTCTTGAGGGCAAGAGAAATACTCCTTTTACAATTATTAGGTTGACCTGGTTGGAAGTGGTATATGACTCTTTCATGAAACGCCATCCAGAACTGGTCTACTTACACAAGAAAATTTTACTAAAGGTAGGGAAGTATTTACAAAAGAATTTATAGAAAAATGGGTTTCTGATCTTGAATATTATTTAAATGAAAATGGTTATAAAGACGTTATGCTAAACCCTAAAATAATTTTCAATACAGACGAAACGTCGTTCACTTTGTGTCCCAAAATTATTGCTTCTAAAGGTTGGCGTAATGTTTGTGATGCCAAATCAGTGAGCGATCAAGACAGTATTATTAGGTTTTAACACTGATAGTCCGGTTTTATCTTCCATGATTGTATTTCTATACAAAAGAGCTACACCTAAAGCAATTATTAACTCGATTATAACACTTGGTTTCTTGGTAAAAGTGAAACCGATTGGATGTGATGTGAAATGTTTTATGAATATGCGGCAAATGACATTGTTAGTTGAGTAAAACAGAAAAATATTACTGAACCAATAATTATTTTTGTCGATGGTCATTGATTGCATCTAACAATGGAACTGAGCAAACTTTGTGATAAAAATTTTATATGCATTACCGGCACATACAACACATATAATGCAGTCAGCCAGTGTCAGTGTGTCAGTGTCAGAGTGTCAGTCAGTGTCAGAGTGTCAGGCTTGAAAGCCACTAAAATAATAATGGAAAAAGACCATTCCTAATTTTCAAATGAAATCATCAAACCCAAATACGGTGGTCACAAAATTCAATTTTTGTCCTTTATTTCAAAATGTTTTATCAAGCAAAAGTGCTTCACTACCGAAAACCATTAAAAATTGATTTAGAAAATTCAGTCTTTTTCCTTTAAATTCAAGTGCAATAGATTTTTCTCAATGTGCTCAAAATACTAGGAAAAATTTAAAAACTCAAAAAACCTCAAGACCATTGTCCGATTTACATTATTGCCAAAAATCACGTAATTGAAGAAATTACATTTGCTTTAAAAATATAAAAATGAAGTACTAAATGTTCAAAATATATTTTTTTTACTGTCCGACTATTGATTATTAATTAGTGCTGATTTCATAAGGATGGCAACAATTCGATCGACTATTGGCGACTCAACCCTACACACAAAATAAGATTGAAATGACTTATATGGAAAATTTTAACTAATTTATATAAATAATATTTAATTACAACGTTTACACAACAGATTAAATTCAATTCGTATAGGTTACAACTGTTAGACTAATTAAAAATAAAATTTTTGTCCTTTTTAGATACGTAATACATTTTTTGAATTAATTAATTTACTTGTTTACAAATTTATTAATTAATCTATATATGTATATAAAAAAAATGTATATTAAATCGATTTTAATTAATAAACCTCAAATTTGACAATAGATTAATATAAACAACCGATCGAATTAAATTTGTAAAATTTTATTGAAACATTAATTATCATTAATAGAGAATTTATATTATATAATATATATATACATATATAAATATATGCATATTACATAATAATATTATTTTTAGTAAATTCAGGGTTTTCTATTATTATAAGTAATGATATATTTTGTATATATATATATATATATATATAATATACATACAAATAATATAAATAAATGTTAAGTTACAAAAATTAATTTTATAAAATTGTGACAAGTGGCATAAAAGATAATTAAAATTTTCGGTTTCATTTTAAGGATCATAATTAAATCCTTTTCAGAAATAAAATAATTTCAAATTAATACATTTATAAATGTATGTAGGTATATATAATATTATATATAATACATAATGATAACTTAATAGGAAAATTTATCTTCACCTCTGAGTGGGCATTACAAAGTGTTTCATCGTTTACACATTATTATTATGGCGGGAGGAAGTGATGTGTGAAATTGAGTAAAAATATTCTTCTGATATTAAAAAACACAGTATAGAACTGATGGTGTTGGTATATAAGGATTCATTATTTACAAAATATTTGTATTATATTTCATATCAATTTTTTATTTATCATGACCTTGAAATAGATAATGACAAATAATTAGTGTCTCAAAGTATCTATTGCATATTGTTTGTCGAATGTCGAATTACATGATGTAGTGGTTATCTAACTACTAATCTAATCAGAAGATCTTACGTTAGAATCCCGTTCAGGTTAAAGATATTAAATTAAATTTTCCTTTCATTATTCTTAAAAGAATGAAATTTTATAAAATGGGTTTAGTAAAGTATAAATTTGATAACAACTTAAATAAAATGGAGCCATGCTATTTTATTTATTTATTTCATTTCTCAAAAAGAGCTGTGTAGCTCGGGTCTACTACGTAATCTTGTTTTTTAAATCTGATTTTTTAAAATCTTGTTTTTTAATTATTTAAAAAAGACTGAGTACCAAAAATTTCAAAATTGAATTTTGTGAAAAAAAAATCCCGAATGGTACAAAAGACTGAAAAAAGAAATTCTGAAAAAAACCATTAAAAAAATTTGTAACAAAAAACAGATAGTTTCAAAATATATTTATAATATATTTATATAATATAACAGCGGCTACGCATAAATAAAATTAAGGTAAATATTCTGTAAAAGGGATATATCCTCCTTTTTGCATACAAAAACAGCTACACATAAAAATTATTAAGAAAAAAAATTTTTTTTTGGGGAATTTGTTTTTGGAAGTTTGTAATATCGAAGTTATTTCGCAGCGCCCATAAAACACCGTCACTGAATATGCAAAAATACAGGCATTCCAAAATCTTTATAATATAAAAATATAAATTGTGGTGTTGCTAACGAAAAGATTTTAGTAAGGAATACAAAAAGCAGGTATTTTAATTTTAAAGTCGGGTGCTGCCGCCTCAAACCTTTTCGTCCTATATTATTGGAACCCTGTTATTAGTGACGGCAACAAAATTTTATCACTTCAATCAAAAAGCAACATTTTAATCACTTAGTAAAATTTTTGCCTGCAAATTAAAAGCTAACACAGAGTTATACTATATTTGTATATTATTAAATTACACACCCTATATTTATTCCTATCCCATATGCGGTTTCTACTGTTAAAATGTTAAGAAAGTGAATTTCTCAATTTGTCAAAAATGCCTATTTGAATTTATACACCTTTTTTTTTGTTATCAAATTTTAGAAATATATTTTCTATTATTATTATTATTAATAAAATAATTTTTAATCAATTTTAATTTTAGTTTAAAATAAATTTTATATTAAATTAATTAATGTGTAATTTTATTTAAAGTAATATAAAATTTCACAATAAGTTAGTAATTTTGTTATAATTTGGTAAAAAAAAAACAAATTCATTAGGAAAAACACTTATTATACTTAACACAATGTTGAGCATGTTGTGCCTACTTCGTTTCCTTTCGGTATTGTAAAATCTTCAGATTTTAGATGCAGTTGCATTGCTCACACACATGATTTATTTGACCTTAGTATCTTGCCAAGTGAAAAATATAAAATTCTATAAAACACTGAAAATTGTTACATAAATATTATCTTTAATCTGTAAATTGAAAAAAAGAACGGTGCATCTGCACCTTTTCACAATTGATTTTCATTATTATTTTTTCAAAATTGTAGACATTTAAAGAGAGATGTACGGAAATTACTTTTATTTTAAATTAGAAATTTCAATGTAAAATTTCAATTCAATTGTAAGTTATTTTAACATAACTGATTTTTCTGATCATAACTGATCACAAAAAAATACGACAATGTTCAAATTTTCAATTTTTTTCAAAATGGTTTCATTTTGTTCCCATCTTTTAGTACATTCATTAAACAAAGTAAAACAGTTGAAAAAACATTGAAATCGGTCCAAAAATTAAGATTTTAGAGTATTTTTTCTGTTTTTCAATTTTGAAATTTTTTAACGATGCTAGCATCCCAAAAAAATACAAAAATTTTCAATTTTCTCAAAATGGGTTCATTTTGTTACTATCTTTTAAGTACATTCATTAAACAAAGTAAAACGGCTGAAAAAAACCTTGAAATCGGTCCAAAAATGAAGATTTTAAAGTATTTTTGCCAATTTTAAAAATTTTAAACGATGTTAGCATAACAAAAAATTACAAAAAATTTCATATTTTAAATTTTTTTCAAAATGGTTTCATTTTGTTACCATCTTTTAGTACATTCATTAAACAAAGTAAGACAGTTGAAAAAACATTGAAATCGTGTTATTGATGAAATAACCCGTGTTATTGATGAAATAAGACCTGAATTCTAGAACCTAAGAGCTAGTTGTGGTGGACATATGCCAGAAATTTATTTTTAAAACGTAAATGTCATAAAATTATCTTTCAACTATAATTTTATAAATTTTCTATAATTTTAATGTAAATGTGTATTATTTCGATTTAAAGTTCTGAACATCCGTTATTTATTTCTTACTAGCTGTACCCGGTCCACGTTGCTGGCCCAAAGTCCCTATAATAGAAATACCTAATTTAAAATAATAAAATTTAAAACCTAAAAAACAAAATCTGCTTATTTCTTTTAAAGTTACCAACAGTTTTAGAAAACGGATGTCATTGTTGTATTTTTGAAAATGTACCTAATCGGCTTCGGTTTTTCCAAATAATTTCTTGAAAAAAACAACTATTTTTTAAGTTTAAATATTAATAAAGTTATAAAAAATAATAAATTGGCTAATATAAATTAAAATTAAAATTAAAATCTAAAAACAAAACGAAAAATCTCTCAGAATTTATATATGAATCTCTATTAAAATTACTCAAAATTTTAGAAAGTGATGTTATTATTTTATTTATGAGGGCACCTGAAATACAATTTTCAGTTACATAAAAACTTTAATTTGTTAAATATTCCTGAAAAGTGAAGGAAAAAATTGTATGGCTGCTACCAGAACCACTCAGATTATTGGAAAACGGTAAAAAATATGTTTGCTCACTATATTTGTAATAGATACTGGGAGTTGTATGACAGCTGCCCGAACCACTCAAAATTTCGAGAAACGGTAAAAGACGTATTTTTTTATTTCTGAAGCAGCACCTGAGTACAAATTTTCAGTTCTGTAATACTTTTGATTCTTAAAATATTTGCGATACGCGTTGGGAATTGTATGGCAGCTGCTCAAAACTGTCGGAATTTTAAAAAGCGGGTAGGCCTACAACCTTCCCCTCTATCTCAGTAAAATTTCATCCAAATCGATTCAATAGTTTTCGAGTCTATAAATAACATAAAGGCAGACATAAAAAATTTCATTTTTATATAATATAGATAAAAAACCTACCTACAAAAAATTTAATACCCATAAACACAACTAAAACATATTTTGAAAAATGAAAACCTGCTGACCCCTAATCACCTTTCCAAGTTTTAAGTTTTTTTTTATTATGGTCTTAAGCTCGATAATAGTACAAAATTTTAAATCTCCATGTCAACTGGTAGTGTAAATACTTTACGCATATACAATTATACAATTTTATATATATCATAGATAATTGAGTAACATTTAACTGTTATTAAACGGAATGCCAAAATATGTCAAATGACATACAAAATAATTTCATTTACAACAATCAATTTTTCAGCGCTTTATATTATATGGCTCAATTATTTTGAGTGATGGTGTAAAAATAAATTGAATGATGTAAAATTTGATGAGGATTTAATCTAAAATAAAATTCTAAACATTCATACTCGTCGTATGTATAAAAAAATCAAGTAATCGATCTACTTAAATCTGTTGTAATAAATTACGGTGGGTGGGGAGGGTTTAAATCTCTCACTCACTATATGTATTTCAAAATTATACCTATCATTTCAAATATATATATTGTATAGATATATATATATATGTATGTTTTTGGAAGCGTATGATCTAATTATCAAAAATTGATAAAATTCGACCAGAAATACATTATATATAGTCATGTAATATAGTACAAGGATGTAGTTTGTCCTTGCAATCAAAATCTGATTTCATCGTATTTAAACGTATTTATTTGTAAATTATAGAGACGAAAAAAAAAATATTTATCTTACTTACTTTTCTTTGATATTTTATCCAATTTCCTTTTAATTTAGATTTATAGAAATACATACATATATGTACACATAAGAGATAAGATACAATAGTATGTTGGTATATGCGTTGCCAAGGATTCAAATATTTGTTATGTTACAATGAAAGAAAAACATTTATTTTTTTGATGACATTAGTAGTAGCGGCCTCCTATCACATATTTTAGTGTGTTATTAAATGATATTTATCCTGGAAAAGGTTTTGTTTATTTAAAAATCTTCTAAATTTCATTTTTTGTTTTTTTTTTGCCGAAGAAGCTTTAGAATTTTTTTTTTTTTTTTCAATATCCTTTTGGAAAGGATCTTACAAATCTGATTATCAAACAAACAATTTATTTTCTTTATTATACAATCGTCGTCGTCTTCGTCCAAAGATATGTGTGTAAACAATTCTCAAGTTTTGATGCTGCTGTTATTTGCTTTAGTGATGCCATGCCAATGAATTACTGTGACATGACTGAAACAAGTAACACAGAATTTTTTTTTTATTTCTTTAATGTGTTTGTTTTTTTTTTGTTTTTTTTTGTTGTCTCTCATTACTTCTTTGTGCAATAACCGGTTTTTGATACTTTCTTAACCATTGAATTACCAACTATTCACTAGTAGAGCCATGTGAAAAATTCTGATACATATATAGAAAAAAAATGATAAAGAATAAAAAAAAAAAAAAAAAACAAAAAAATGAAGAAGATGAAGGTAAGTAAATAAAAGCATTCTTTTTATAAAATTACTATACATGATTTCAGTTTAGTTAGGTTAGGATGGACTGAATAGAATTTTATATTTTTAAATTTTGAAAATTGAAAACTGGTAAGAGATAATAAATAAATAAAGAAAATAATATATAGTATGTACATTATGAAAACTGGGAGAGAGAAAAAATAGAATTGAACAGGTTTTAATTTTATTAAATTTATTTTTATTTAAATTTGTTGTTCATAAAGTGCTTTAGAGCTGTTTAGAATTTTCAAAATTATATTATTGTATTTGAATATTTAAATATTTTAATTATTATTTTTATTTGCAAAGCCGATAGACCTGGCAGTGCTTGTACATCACTATTAATGGTGCTCAATTGAAATTATATTAATAATATATATATTATTAATATTATATATATATATAAAACAATAAATTAATAATAATAATAAACAATAAATTATAATAATAATATTTTTACTTACAAAACACAGCACAACACTGATTAAGCAACACTGATTTAAACATTAATTCAATTATCAAATTGAAATATTTAAATTTAATATTTAGTGTTAAGGAATTAGGATAGATACGATAGATAGGTGGAAAGTTGAATTATTAAACGGAAATATTAAAAAAATTTATTTAGTGCTAATAATTCAGGATCTTTATGATATGATACTACTTGAATGATCCATTTCAACTATCGTAATTTCATATACTGAACGTAAACGAATGTAAGCCACACATTCTATATAAATATACTGTTCCTGTTGAATATAAGCCAGCAACTGCTATTTGGTCGTAATATAGCTTTTAAAATTTATTTGTTATTTTTATTTATTTATTTATTTAAATAAAGTGGACCTAAAGATTAATCTGCAGGCTAACTACAGGTCCTTTTGGAATGTGGGCCTTTAAAACATAAAGATAAACGAAACAATTTAATATTTTATTAATTAATATTTTAGAATTACTTTAATATTGAAGATTATGAAAGTACATGCAATTCAAAGTACAACTTTAATATTTTATCATTTAACACTCGTAGCTTGTCGTCAATAAATAAATTTAATTCCTTCAAAGATCTATATAACTTTAATGATCTGCCTAAAATTCTAATGTTACAAGAAACTTGGTTTGATAGGAGTTTTCTTCAGTTATATAAAATTCTAGGGTATAAACCTATCCACTCGGTGCGAGATTATTCGTATTGTGGTGTAAGTACATTTATGTACATGATTCATACAAATTTGAGATTATCGAAAATGTAAACTTTAATTTCTGCAATGTAATTTGTATTAAATTTCGGAATATAATTTTTAGCGATAAAGAATTATATTTAGTTTGTTACTGCACATCACAAAAATGTAATTTTTTGTCTTTTCAATTGATTGTCAGTAATATTCTTGCCAAAACAGCAACTTGTTCATGTATATTAGCTGGTGACACTAATATTGATGTATTAAGTAATAATATAAAGAAACATAGCTGTTTATCATTTTTTTCTTCATTTAACTATGATCATAGACATGACTTAATAACTAGACCAAGTAAACATACAAGATAATGTGTATTGTAATGCATCTTCTATTGAAACAAATATATGTACCATAAGAAATAATATTAGTGATCACAACATTCTGATGATATTTTTAAATAAATTTGTTAATATTAATAGCAGCAAGAATGTTAATATAAAAGAAATAAGTTTAGTCTAAAATCACTTACATGATTAACTCATCATTAACTATGAACAATTTTTCTAATTTAAATGCCGAAAACATGTATACTGAATTCACTAATGATTTGAATTCTATAATCAATGAAAATACATCATCCTTCAAAAACAGGCAGAAGTAATGAAACATGTGTGAAATATTTACATGGTTCTGAAAACATAATTGGTACACAAAATGCTCTAACAGATTTAATTGATTCACTATGTGAAAATTTAGATAAATTTAAAATGGTAGCAGACGTTTTCATGGATCTAAAGAAAGCCTTTGACTCTATTGATCACAAAATTCTTTAAAAAAAAAATTGGATATAATCGGGGTTTCAGAACAATCTTTGAAAGTCATGGAGTCATATTTGAGTAATCGAGTGCAGTATGTTTGTAACAAAAATAAAAATAGTACAATGAAAAATATTAGTATGAGTGTTCCAGAAGAGTCTTTGCTAGGTCCATTACTCCTTTTAATTTTTATAAACGACATTTCTAAATTACCTCTATGGCAAATTATTTATTTTTGCGGATGATGTAGTATTTTTTACCCAGGAAATGAAGTAAGACATATTGAAAGTATGATTAAACATGATTTAATCATTATAGAAGAGTTCTTTCGACTCAATAAAATTGCTCTGAATTCTTTGAAAACTAAAATAATTAATTTTAAATCTTCTAAAATGAAAGTTGAAAAAATAAAAATCTAAATAGGTAATAATTTTGTAGAAAAAATTAATGAAATTAAGCTTTTAGGAATTATTTTAGATAGTAACTTAAGTTGGAAACCTCATGTTAAAACCTTAGTAAGTAGGTTAAGCTTGTTAAACGGCCTTTTGTTCAAATTTAAAAATAAGATACCTCGCGAAATAAGATGTATGAATAAAAATGTATTTTGCACTTGGTCATTCCGTATTATCTTATGGTACAAGTATATGGTGATGTAACAATAATGTTCGCATTTTGCAAATAGCTCAAAATAAGTTATTAAAGAATATTTTTGAACTTGCCATTGCTACATAGTACTTATAGATTATACTCAGATAATCGAATTCTACCTATTAAAGGAATATCTCAGTATCAAAAGATTTTGAAAATATATAAAATTATTAATAATGTTGATCACTCTAATATTACTTCTATACAGCGTCATGGTCATAGTTTTAGCACCAGGAACAGAAATTATATTAGGATTGTGGGTGGTCAATCTCTACTATCGTCTCAGAGAATCTCCGTATCTGGTATAAGATTATACAACTCTCTGCCACGAACAATTAAAGATTTGTCAAGCATAAGGTTTTTCACAATGGAATTAAAACAATATTTATTGGAGCACGGTTATTTTGATTTTATTACTTGAATTGTATGTTTAACGTTTTTTAGTGAATTAAATGGTTATTTTATTTAATTGATTTTGATTATATATCTGAATTTAAATTTTGTAATTATCTATCTAACTATAAATTTTTATTTTATTTCTGAATCTTATCAAATTTTTGTAGTATTTCAATTTCATGACAGTACTATACTTAATTCTGTATACATATATACATTAATTTTACTATAAATATTACCTTGAATTTATTGTGAAATAAGAATTAAATTTGAACTCGATTGTATATAATGTTTCAATAATGCCAATCAGGCAATGAAACAATACTAAAATGTATAATAATGAATTGATAAAAATGAAAAAAAAAAACAGTATTTAAAAATTTATAAAATATAACAGTTAATATCTAGGAAATATAACTTAATAATCTAAAACAGAAAAAATTAAACAATTCAACAATATAAAAATTTAACATCAGATTAGCAATTTAACAAATTAATTATTAAACAACTCATGTTAGAATTTTATTGCTATAAGACTGTGGCGCACTCTTATAACACTATTATAAATACTCTTATAGCAGTATTAGTGTTAATTTGAGTGCTCCACAATTGTTGCGAAACGTTGTAACATTATAGCATTAAAATGGAGAATCCTATAAGGCACCGGAGCAATATTTCATCTTTGAAATGCTAAATAATGTACATTAATTAATGCATAACATCAAATTTGATATTTAAATAATTATTCTTTTAAGTAAAAAATAATATTTTTGCGAAAATAATTGCAAAATAAAGATTTTAAGTTTTTGTTTATTTCAAAAAATAAAATTTTTTTTAACATGTTTGTAGAATTTTAATGGCCGTCGCAAAATATTTTTTCCAAATATTTATTTAAAAGCTATAAAAGTTTAACTAAGTATATTAGTACCATTAGTATATTAGTACTATAGTTATGCTAAGTTTATTAGTACCATTATAGGAATACAATAAAATAATAACACTACTAATGCTATTCTAGCAATTTTCTTCTTATAACATACTCTTGTTATAGGATTGCGCACTTTTAGACTTAAAACATAGCTGTAGCACTTGCTGAAAATCCTATTATAACAACTCCCGTATAAATAGCAATATTAATCACATTATTCCCATAAAAACATCATTATTACACCTTTAGTGCTTATCAGAAGTTATATAGGAGTATTATAGCACTAATTTTGTTTTTATAACAATAAAATGTGAATTCAAAGTACAGATACAGACCAAGATAGAGATTAATTCAAACCGCCTCATTTGTTCACCAGGAAGGGCAGCAGTAGCATTTACACCTCCTGGTCTGCGCCCCATTGGTGATTAAATTAATTTACAATATAATATTATAAAAAAATATGTATTTGTGTATTTGTGTGCTTAGTCTTAAAAATGAAGTATAGCGATAAACTTACCATAATATTTATTTGATAATAATTATTATTCCAGCAAATATTATTCCAGAAAACAATAGTATTAATGAATGTAAATGGTTGGTAGGACTTACTCCAACCAAGTAATATTTATAATAGTAATATGTTAGTAGATTATTAGAAAAATTGGTAATGGAAGTAAGTTATATTTCATCCCAGATGTTATGATGTAGTATGAGGTTTTTTATGAGAGTAATGTGTGCATTGGTATGGAATTGTAGGGCTTGTAATGGGGTGAATGTTGACTGAAATGTGTTAATTGTGTTATTTGAGGGGCATTGTGTTAGGATGTGTTTGATAATGAGGAGTTCTGAACAGTGAATACATGTCGAAGGTTTGGATCTGTCAAATAAATGTATATGTGTGGCAAGGGTATATCCTAGGCGCACTCTTGTAAGTCTAAAACCTAGGGTTCTGGGTTTAGTTTTTATTGGGTCAGGAATGTTTGCGTTTGGGTTGTGTAATCTAGCAAAGCGATTGGAAGAATTCCAGGCTGATTGACAGATGTACGCCGTCGCGTGTATTGCAATGATCCTTTTAGCATGGACGTAGGACATTAATGAATCTCCATTAAGTGGGCTTTTGGCCGCTACATTTGCTTCAAGGTCATCTCTAGTGTTTTCATCTATGCCTACGTGGCCTGGAATCTATGCCAACCGCAACTTGACATTGTTATGTGATATCGAGGTTCTGTTATTTTAATTTTATTTTATTTTAATTAATTTAATTCATAGAAAAAACCCGACAAAATCCAGGTGATGGGTCCAAGGTATATTTACATTTCGATTATGTTTTTTTGTAAATCAATACTAATTTAGTCATATTAATTTGTATACTGTCTACTTGTATACTAATGCTTCGAGCAAGCAAATCATACATCAAACCTCTATTACTAGACGAAAATTGGTTGTACAATGTATCATCATCCAGTTGGGTTCAAAGCCCGCCACCTTTCATTAGAAAAGTGTTGAAATAAGACAGTTTTTAAATAGTTGAAATAAGCCAGTTATTAAACAGTTGAAATAAGCTGTGGAATCACCGATGTACAAAAATCTGGTTTAGGACAACGAAAACAACATGTGCAAATGAAAAAGATGTTAGTTCAATAATTTCAGCACTAATTGAAGAGATAATCAATATTGCACTTGATATGTTCTCTATAATATCTTGCTTCTGATCTCTTTTTTTCTATAAGAAGGGTTTTTGATAAATCTAGTAAATTTTTAAAGATGACGAAAATAAATTTACAACCATATTTATTCTTACTTAGTTCAAATGTTTACAAATTACAATGTTAAAATTTACAATAAACCCATTTTACAATAATTAAATATAAAACGAATATAATTAGTAATTTAAAATGGAGATTATAAAATTTATACCATAATTAGTTTGAAAACACAAAATTCCGACTGAAATTAGGAAATTACTTTAAATAAGGATTTCTTTACAACATCTTTACTCATATAAAATTTTATTGTTGTGTTGTATTGGTTTGTGTTTATCAGCATTCTGTTAATATGCGGATATTTCCCGTAGTTAGTTCTGTGAAATGTTTTGGGTTAAATATTTAAAAATTAAGAGAAAAAAAATATTTTTTTAATGTTTGACCAGCGAATATTCCGCCACCAATAGATAGTTATTTACAAATACTGTTAGCTTTTTTATTTTTTGTTTTTATTTAATATATTGCTGATGATCCAAATGATTTATTTCAGCTCTAATTTGTTTATTTAATTCACCAAAGGTAATAGGATGTGTTTTATAACATGCAAGTTCCGAATGTATCATTTTTAACGAACATTAAGGTTATATCCCTTAATATATTTAATTTTTTACCCATAATAACTTGGCTGTGTTTTTATTGCAGTTTCTACTTGTGATGGCTTTATTATGCAGTTGATTTGAATATATTTTGTTAACACTTGAGTTAGTGTTGAGCCCTAAATAATCTACACTAACAATTCTAATTCAAATGTAAAACAACAAAAGGCCCTACTCTTATTAATTAACAAATAAAATAATAAAATATATTTTTGCACCACCCTGTATATCTTGATCACTTCTATATAATACCAACGACTCATTCTATTTGCAAATTGACATATAATTTTGTATTAGTTGTTCTTGTTTCACTGTAAATATACATTTTTTGATTATAACTAGGTTATTTATTTACAATAATGGTTAAATTAAAATTTTATCGAACTCTTAAAGAAAAAGTTCACAAAATCTAATTTTTATTGCAGACAAAAAAAAAAAAAAATTAAAATAAAAAAAGGAAAAGGAAAATTTAAAAAACAACTCTTAAATATTTTAAAAGTTAACCAATATCCATCTCTAATTTATTTTCATTTTAATTTCATACGAAATTTTCAATCTATTTAGAAATGTTATTTTGTATTGTGTATCTTTGATCCTAAAAATAAAAAAAAATATATATTTTTTTTGTGCCTTTATTGGTATTAATTAAATCGAGGAATATTATCATCCCTTTTTTTTATATATATATACAGATGTATGTATGTATGTATGTGTATATGTCTTATTTTTAAATAAAAATTAAAGATTTTGTTGACCTAAATAAAAAGTTGAATTTCGTTGTTAAATTAAAATGAAACCCACGGATACCAAAATGTATATGTAAAAGATAAAAATAAAAATAAAAATAAAAATAATATCAAAACCACTTTGAGTGTCCTCTTTATAATGCTTTTATCCTAAAATATAAAATTGGCTTTCAATTTTAGTTTGAATTTTTATTGCTCCTATTTTTCTAGACTTGTATTTTTTTTTTTTTTGATTCTTTTACAATTTCTTTATGGACAATTTCAACTTAAGTGGGGCTCTTTAATATTTGCTGTAATATTTTTTGATTTTATATGTATATCGGTTGTGCAAATAAAAAAAAAAAATAAAAAAAAAAAAAAAAAAATTCAGGACACTAAGGAAATAATTAAATGGTTAGAAGAGTGTTCGTTCTTTGTTTTTTATTTATTATATGAAATTAAAAATTATCTGTGGCGTTTTATTTTTTGTTTTTGTTGAGGTTAAGTGGAAACAAAAATTAAAAAAAAAAAAAATAATAAAAATGAAATTTAATGAAAATTCGTGTTTTATACTTTTAATCTGGTAAGGTAATATTAACTGATAGTTTTTCAGAATTCTATTGAAAGTATGATACTTACATCAATGGTTTTAACAATTTTCTTAATTATTTTGAAATTTGTGGATTGGTCGAGATATAACAGACATTTGCAAATATAATAATTGCATTGTTTTATTGAAGGTTTTGAAAAGAAAATTAAGAATTTCAGAAATTGAGATACCTTGACATCGTAATGTCTCAACACAAAGTTGAATACAACGACCACATGATCTTAAATGTCTACAAAAACTCACAAAAGCTTGTGACATTGTCTACACTCTACATGATCACAATTGTTGTTGACGATGTTTTGAGTTTACAAAAATATTTAAAAACCCAATGTTGTACAGTGTTAATAAGAACTGTCTGTTCATTTTGCTTGATCACAATTGAATTAAAACACATTGTCTCAGAAAGCTCTCATTACTTATTTAACGGATAGCATTAAGAATTTGTTTTTTTTATTACCTTGTATTAGGTTGAAGTATTTTTTAAAGACATTTACGATGTCACCGATCTTATATTTAGTAGCGAATTCCGCAGATTCTGTAAATCAGAAATTAAAACAGTTGAACAAGTTTATTTGTCATTGTTCTGTTTTTTTTCTACAGGAGATAATAATATATAAGTCTGAGATCAGAAATAATCTTACTGACCATGTCAGTTGTCATAACGCTGGTGTTAAATTATCCTTGACATCGTAAGTGTCTTAACACAAAGTTGAATACAACGTCCACATGATCTTAAATGTATACAAAAATTCAAAAAAGCTTGAGACATTGTCTACATGATCACAATTGTTGATGACGATGTCTCCGCGGCCGGTTTGATAAGTATTTGTGTTTACAAAAATATTTAAAAAGCCAATGTTGTACAGTGTTAATAAAAATTGTCTGTTCATTTTGCTTGGTCACAAATGAATTGTGTTTTAATTGTCTCAGAAAGCTCTCATTACACAATGTTGCCAATTTTTAAAATTGATAAAATTGTTAAAATTGAAAATTTGTTTTTTTTTTAACCTTGTATTAGGTTGAAGTATTTTTTAAAGGCATTTACGATGTCACCGATAATATATTTAGTAGCGAATTCTGCAGATTTTGTAAATCAGAAATTAAAACATTTGAACAGTTTATCTGTCATTGTTGTGCTTTTTCCTATCCGAGTAAATAATATATAAGTTTAAGATCAGTAATAATTTTACTGACCATGTCAGTTGTCATAACGGTGGTGTTAGATTATGTGAAGTAACTCAATCTGGCATTTAACAGATTGATATAATATTCTGATAGATTACATAAAGGAGCTGTAAAACTTTTTGAAATACTTCAGTTTTACCGATTCTTAAATTAATACGTAAACATGAACTTTTAATATAAATTTTGTATAAAAAGTATTGTAAAAAACAAATTCTGATTCTAATTTCAAATTTTAATTTGAGAATTCTGTTGAGTCCAATATTTCGACAATTGTGCTCGATTTTGTCAAGCAATTTTGATCTTGGTCTACCCCTAGCTCTAGTGTTTAATGTTTTTTTGCCCATCTTAGGCTTTTTGCCTCAATAAATTTTATAATATTGTGTCCATCAATTAATGGTTCTAGCTCCTCGTTTTATTTTATTTGGCCTTTACCATCGTTATTTCATATTTCAGTATTGTACTTTTAAATACTTAATTTATTTTCGTCACTAGTTGTTGTCACTGTCCAGGTTTCGCTGTTGCATCGGTTAAGACCCGTTGTATTATGGTTTTGTACATTCTTAATTCTAAATTGTCCTGTTAAAAATTTTAGACCTGAAAATGAATTTGTATGTGTAGAAGCATTTTAATCTATGAATTCTATTATTAATTGCCAAATGTATGTAATTTTTATTATATATTGAGGCCCCTAGATATATAAAGTTGTTTATTCCAATTTTAGTCAGTTATTGTTATTTATTTATTTATATATATATATATATATCCTGGGTTTGTCGGGCCCAGAATATGTTTACATTTATTTGTTTTAAATCCAAAATTCATTTATTGTTATATTTTGTAATATCGTTTTGTTTCTGTGCATATATTTTTGGTTTAACTATCATTAATTTTTTAATCCTACAGGAGCAGTTTTATTTTTTTAGAGCCAGTAATATTTCTTTGAATTCGTTAAAGGATGTGGGGCTACAATTGCAATATCATCAACATACGCGCTTATTATGGATGTTCTTATAAATATCTGTCCTTCTCTGTCTAAATTGTTTTGTGTGGTGAAGCACAAGATTGAAAATTATTATTGACAGAGCATCATCTAGTCTGAATCCTGTTTTTATTTTGAATTCATCCGTTTTTTTTTTTTGCACTGCTACCTTGCATTTAGCATTTTTAACTTGTGTCTTAGTGTAAGCATTATTAAATTTGTGAATTTAGAAATATGCTCGATTATTATTATATAACAGTAAAAATAAAAGACTGTAATAAACACGATAAAGCTAAGTTAATAATTCAACACTCTTAAAGAAGTTAATTTGGCCACTTTCATCTTAACAGCCAAATATCGAAATATAAATCCTAAAAATAAGCTAATGTATAGAACAAAATGTTGCTAGACCAACTTTTACCTGGAATCCGCAAAATAGTATGTTAAGTACGAGGTAAAATTCACAATTGATTCCCCCAAGAAATGAAGGCAGATGGTGATAGTATGTAACAGTTCTTCGATCGAGAAAATATTTTGCTATTATTTATATTTTTCTTTTTCTTCCACTTCCTCTTGCATTAGCTTTCAATCTATTTGTAACTATATAACACATATTGAGATGTGGAGATATAATTGACCCTCTAATATTTCAGGGGTCTACATGATAATGCTAGCCCTCTATCTCTAATTTACCTAAACAGTTCAAAAAAGTTTCACCCTTGTCGGACTTGGTTGTATGGGATTCTACTTCTGCT